>BQNB010010439.1:0-83978 GCA_026074375.1 Tanacetum coccineum | reverse complement strand
ATTGTTTGATGTCCGTTTACGCTAAACGATAATTTTTAACTTACGCGATTTAACTATTAAAAATAAAAGTAACCGCGTACGAGAAAGAAAAATAAATAATTAGTAAAATAGATGACGTCGTAAAATACCTGAAAATACGGAAATGTTACAACCGATACTTTAGTATTCCTTACAATCTCCCCCTAAGGGAGGTCACTCTATTTTACAAAAACTTAAACCTAGCACACTATGCTTTGACTTTAGTCTTGTGCTGGCAGACTTGTTTTCTTGACTTTATCTTGTGAACATGATGTAGTGATCTTTGACTTTAGGCTTGATCTTGTTCTGATAGGCTTGAATTGTATGTGAACTTGAACTTCTTTGAGATCATCAACCAAGCATAATCTCTTATCATCATCTTGTGATTTTTTTGCCATCTTGTGTACTTTTAACCTTCAGAACGACATGCTCATACTTTTGTTGTTTTTTGGTCTTGAAAGATTGAATAAGACATCTTTCTTGAAATTCTTTAACTATAACACTTTGTCACTTTGGGAAAGACGTTCGATATCAGAGTGACGGAAACTTCTTTAAAATTATTTGACTTTAATATTTCGTCACTTCAAGAAAGACGTACGGTTGCAGAGTAGCGGAAGTCTTGAAACATGTACTTGAGCTTTCATGATGTCTTTAATATATGTTGGTCGAGTATGAGTATGGTATTGGCTTTCGACACGTCATCGTAAATGCTGCTACTACCAGTCAGGAAATCTGCATAAATAGGTTAGTAATAAACAACATATATGGACAAAAGTGGCTTTTTCACTTCGTCAAATATTGTTGTAACAACCACGATTCCCTGTTACTCAGTATAAATACTGCTTGTGATCAGGTAGAATTCTAAAGAATCTCCTTGACAGGGTTTCGCAGCTGTCGAGCCGTTCTCATATCCAAGCGTCTCAAAGCAGACAACACGTTAAGAGTGAACCGGTAAGTTTACTATCTTCCCGAATTTAAGTCGTCAATTCGTGATCAGCTTTCTTACCCGGATACCCTTGTAAGTTTTCCCATGGAACAAAGATTGAAATTGATTTAGAGGAAAGTACAGTCGTTGTGTCAAGATGCAAACGGTTTTTATGACACACCAACAGTTTTAATCTTTTCAAAATTCATTCATCAATGCATAAGCTGGACCGAATCGATATCTAATATCACAAGTTCGATCCTTGTAGGATCTCACAAGTCACCTACCAAGAGCTTGTTTGATGGTTGCTCAAGCAGATTTCCATCTTCACTATGAATACTTAAGTATCACTTGGATGTTCTGGCAAAATCACAAGGATAATGCGTAGGACTCTTGATATATTTCTTGTTTTTCACATTGTGTGAATTAGCAAGCATATTTTAGATAAGTATCCTAATGATATTTATGGATGATTTCTTTTGACTCATGACACATAGTGCACATTATGGTTTAGTAATCGAGTCTGGAGCATTATGTTATCTGTTAGAAATGCCACCTTTTTAATACCAACTAACTCGGAATGAGAAAGTCAATAGAAATGTTTGTAATCATCGTAAGAAATGAAACATAAATATTTTGAGAGATTCTGAGTGGCTAGGGAGGGTTCTTAGCGTGCATCACTGGGTCCATGATGTCAGTCTTCAATGTCAGCAATCATCATTGTGATTCTGACAGGAAATGTATTGACCCGATTTCTGTCTAGGTGTAAGGAGGGCTTCTTTCTTTTCACCCTTTATCTTAACTTTTCTTTTTAATTCTTCAACCCCTTAAGTGCTTATCGAGACTTCATGAATAGTACCTTGTTGGGTTTGTTCCAATACTAGCTCCATCTCAGTCGGCACTTTTCCCTTATTCTCACTTTTACTCCTTTTATATATCATACTTATGGACTTCTACACTAACTAGTGGAATGTAACACCCCCAAAATGGGTCGCAGCGGAATATGGGTTGGAGAGTGTTACTTCATAGATCAATAGCACGAGATATGAGAACGACCTCTATATGAGTCTTTTAAAATTGATACATTGGATTAAATAGACTAGTTTTGTTTTATCATAAGCCCGAAGCTTCAATATTTTCGTCCATGAAATTAAAGATTTAAGACATAACACATATTCCCAAAATGTCATGCATCCCAACTCTTTTATATGTACTGACTCCAAAATGGTACCACCAATGTATCCTTGTTTCTCGTACCTTATTGACCTAAAAAAAACATGCTTTAAAACGTCAAATAAAGTTGGTGAAATTCACGAATGTTTAAGTAAATGTATAAAATAGGACCACAAATTTCCATGTAAGACAAGTAAAACATACAAAATCTTAAAAGTAATTACGAAGTGCACTAAGCTCATGACACCGAAGCTCAAACAAATATGTATGCAATATAATGCACTAAATGTGTCCATGTAGATGTTCACCCGCAACATCCAAATGTTCCGACATGTTTACGTTCTTGTTTCAGTAACAAGTCTAAAAGCCTATGAGCGCCACTCACCCGAAACGGGGATGTCAATCCTAAATAATCTATTCATAACATTCGCGCTCAGCTAACTAGCAATTGACCAGTTTCATGATAGAGGTGCAATAGTGGAGCTTAGCTTACTTAGGCCAACTCGTAATATTTTAAAAGAGTACTTGCGTTCCAAGTGTAAAAACAATGCATGTTTTCTCACCCCAAAGTTGTAAAACATATATTGAATAAAACGTGCAATGAACTCACCGTAAGTGAATGATTGATTATCTAAATCAAATAAGTGGATCGTCTCAGGAAATCCGAATGGAACCTAATTAATAGATAGGACCGAATGAGTATAAAGTATTTCATATATTAAAACATCACATGTCTATAGTTATACACCACCACCTAATAGTTTTTTATTAATTTTTTTTAAAATTAAAACAATACTTAAACTAACTCGTACTTTTTTAAAATAAAAGTATATAAATACTTGCCTCGTAACGAAAATATTATTTTATTAATTACTAACGTACTCATTTGAAAAAATGGTAGTTTTTAATAATGATATACATTATTGATTTAATTGTTTCATAAAAGATTGTAAAAAAATAAAAGTAAGTGCCTCGCAGAGTTTAAAACCTCATATCTTTATCGTTTCGACTCCGTTTTATACGTTTCTTATGTCCACGTCTCCGTATTAAAATAATTTATCAAAACATCATATTTATAAAGTTTAAACCTCTGATGAACAGTAACTATTACTGTTCATTTACAGTTTATAAAAAAAACTACTTTTTATAGAATTTATTATAACGTAGTTAGTTAAATATAAATCGTTCATTACAAATTCCGTTCTCGAGTTCCTATATCCTTGGATTAGTATTAAGATAAATTAATCAAAATATCATTATTTATAAAAATTTAAACCCCAGATGAACATAGTATTTACTGTTCATTGAACATTTATAAAAATTGTTTTTTTATGGAATAAATTATATAAACCTTTGTAAAATACGGTAACTTGTTTCGTATAAATTCCTTTTTCGAGTTCTTTATGTCCGTCAGGGTTCGTATTAAGGAATCTAACAAAATATAACCTGTATGGAATTTTTAACCCTTTGATGAACAGTAACTTTACTTGTGTCATAACACGTTTATAAAATTTGTTTTTATAAAGTTAATTAGATATAACTTGTAAAATCCGTAACTTGTTCGTTATAATTCCATTTTTTGAGTTCCTTACGTGCTCACGATCCTTGTAAGGAGTACTATTTTTATAAAATATAAAACATAGGGTCTATAGTTCGAATTCCAACAGTAGCTATAAAATAAAATTAGGGTTTTCGAATTCCAACAGACCTTGCATCATAATTTCACCAAGTGTTGTACCGTATATCTTACATGTATTTAGTCCTTTAAATGTTCATGTCATTTGTCCATAGTTGTAATAACCATGGTTCCCTGTTAATCAGTATAAATACTGCTTGTGATCAGGTAGAATTCTAAAGAATCTCCTTGATAGGGTTTCGCAGATGTACTAGCCGTTCTCATTACCAAAGCGTCTCAAAGCAGACAACACGGTAAGAGTGAACCAGTAAGTTACTATCTTCCCGATTAAGCCATCAATTTGTGTTCAGCTTTCCTATGCCTAGATACCCTTGTGAGGCTTCCCATGGACATAAGATTAAAAATTGATTTAGAAAATCAGTCGGTGTGTCAAGATGCAAACGGTTTTTATGACACACCAACAGTTTTATATTTTTCAAAATTTATCCGTCAATTCATAATCTGGACCGAATCGATATCCAATATCACAAGTTTGGTCCATATAGGATCTCACAAGTCACCTACCACAGTGCTTGTTTGATGTTGGCTCTAGAAGGATTTCCATCGTCATTGTGAGTACTTTAAGGTATCACTCTGATGTTCTGGCAAAATCACAAGGATGATGCGTAGGACTCTTGATATATTTCTTGTTTTCACATTGTATGAATTAGCAAGCATATTTTGGATAAGTGTCCTAGTTAGATTTATGGATGATCCCTTTTGGCTCTATACTCGATAATGTACTTTGGTTTTTAGTAATCGGAGGCTGGAGCAGACTGCCACCTTTTTTGTATCAACTAACTCAGAGTGATAAAGTCGATAAAAATGCGTGCAATCTCCATGAGAAATGAAACAAGAGTCTTTTAAGAGACCTTGAGTGGCTGGGGAGGGTTGTGCATTGTGTCACTGGGTCCATGACGACTGTCTTCAATACCAGACAACAGCTTAGTGTTTCTGACAGTTTATGTATTAACCCGGTTTCTGACTAAGTGTAAGGAGGGCTTCTTTCTTTTCACCTTTTTGTTTTAACTTTTCTTTTTAATTCTTCAACCCCTTTAGTGCTTATCGAGACTTCATGACTAATACCTTGTTGGGTTTGTTCCAGTACTAGCTCCATCTCAGTCGGCACTATTCCTTTTTCTTACTTTTTCTCATTTTTATCATACCTAAGGACTTCTATTCTAATTAATGGAATGTCCTTGGGTAGATCCCTCCAGTTCTGGCTGGATCGTGGGAAAGAATACCTAATCCTAACCACCTTATAACTCTAAGTAATTACAAACATGGTCGGTCCTTTGGTATTATTCTCATCCTTAAACCATTTAAAATTCCCCCCTCAACATGGCATCGATATTCAAAAAATGTTTAGCGCATAAAGGGTGAAGCTTGCACTTGAGTCCTTTAAATTCACATCTTTAGCCATATATTTTAATCACATTTTCGTCCCTTATCAAAAATGTCAAATCTCTTGATATTTTGAATATCAATTGATTCAAATATTAATGGTTTCAAGGAAAAAATTTCCAATTACTAACAAGCCGTATTAGGAACATTTTTAATGCTCCCCCTTAATTTATGAGGGTATTATATGGCGTTTGAGTATGTTAATTTGGAAAAAATTAAATTTACTAAGAAATTCTTAAAAATTCATACTCAAACACTATATATGCCTAATTTTTTAAGTCTACACTACACATTTATATATTCACAAGATTATGTATAAGACAGGACCTGAAAATGTTCAAACCAAAAATGATAAAGTCATTCTGTCCATGTCAGCAATCTGTAGTCCATCTCGATAATCTCCTTTTGAAAGTTGTCTTACCTTCCCCTCGAACCAGTAATCCATTCTTGAGTAGATTCAAAGCTTTCTTGCACGCCGCATCAAGAAGTCTTGATGTATAAAGCCCAAATATCTGAAGTACAAAATTAATTCAAAACCGTAACACCAAAGTTAATTAAGTCTTGGATGTCCGCATTTCTCCTTACACGATAGTGATGATATAAATTGCAACACCAAAGTCAACTAAGTCTCGGATGTCACAATTATTCATTCTAAGTAGTTGAAATGATAACACTAAAATCAACTAAGTCCTAGATGTAGATATTTCTTCCTGCAAGATACTGACTATCTAAGGGAATCATCATACCTATGTGAACCTCTTTTATCAAATATTTCTACTCCTTTTAAAAATAAGCTTAGTGATTGACCGTTAAAGGAAGCATTAATTCAATCAGGAACCAATCTCCTCACGCTAGAATAAATCTTCTAACAACACTTTCCCCTAGTATCTTAAATGACGCATACTTGAAATCACAAGATATCTCTTCCCCCATGTAATTGAAATAGTGCACCCGAAAGTAACAAGTTAAACACTGATTTTCTTTGTGGTTATGACATTTGTCTTCCCGGAATAACCTAAAATGAGAATAGGGTATGAATTCTATCACGTGTACTCATTATCTTTCTTGTATATCTATTCCTTCCCCCTTGCTGGTTTCGATATCTTGGAATCAGCAAAACTATCCCTAACCCCCTTGCTATTTGATATCACGATCAGCAAACACCTAGTACGCACATATAGCTTGAAGATCCGTGTTCTAGAGAATTGATAAAGCAGTAATATCTATTCCGTGGAGAATCACTAACGTCTTAAATTTCAAATAATCCCCTAAAGTTGAAACAAATGAACACTAGAGCTCCTTTAGTTAATATAGAAATTAAACCTCCCCTGAAATAAAGTGTATTTCCTCATTATCCAAAAACTTTATCCGTTTATATCCGTGACTTATTTTGAAAGACCATTTTTAAAAGCATTATTACTATGGCACTCTTCTCCTCCTCTCAAATAAAAACCCGTTTTCTCAATTAAAGAGCTGTGATGTCGTTGTTAAGTGGACCGAATTGGACTTTGAAAATCTTTTTATAAAATACATGGATAAAACACTGACATCATCGTTAAGACAACTATTTACCAATAAAAATAAGAGTTCCTTAATTAAACATATCGAAATGCAACCTTACCCAGATACACTATAGTGTATAATGGCAGCACAGGTTGTGTTGCAAGAGAAAACACAAGGCGTTCAGAATGTGAATACTGAATGTAAATCATTCCCAAGAAAATAAAATTCCTGTTAGAGTGAGGGGTTAATTTATTTCTTTTTGAAATACTTGCCTTTTGAAGATGACGACCGGATTGTGTGCGTAACTGAAATAATAGCAAGCCATTTTTGGTCATGGTTTTATAAAAACTTTTGAACTTCTACTCCGAACTTCATTGTACAACCGTGCTGTTGATCATTATAAATTGAGCATTTCTAAAGAGAGCCGAAAGATTGATACAATTTTCAGGAATACATGCCAAGAGATACATATTTTTATATTTTTCGGATTTTTTAAATTTTCTTTTCTTTTTGAAAAATTTATATAAAAGAAAAATATTTTTGTGTTTTTGTGTTTTCTTATGTAGCATATGAGTTTGAGGAGTGGAGTACCGGCTTGTAAGCCACCTTACTCCCTCTTCCTCTAGTCGGAACGTTTTAGCTTTTACCGGAGAAACATGCTTCACATACCTACGCTATCTCGATCAAAGAAATAAATCTTCTCATTGGCAATGGTTTTATAAAGATGTCAATCGAGTTGAGATTCCGTACCTAACAAAGTAGGAGGTACGCACTATCGCATTCCTCACTTGCTCCTTTATAAAATGTAGGGTACATAATGTGCTTGGGCTCTTGAGAGTATTGGAGACGGATTTTCGCTTCAGTCATATGACATCCTTAACTTTTGCGTATGCACTGCAGTACAATGGCAGGAATCTTACTTGAATCCAAAAACCAAATCTTAGTTTTAGAGCGAGAACCATCCACTAAGATATGAGAGCACAACTCACCCAGTATAAGCACATAAATTCGCCTTCTTTATACTCGAGAATCGCGATGATCTTTTGCTTCTTTGCAAGACCAACTAACAAGTATCTTAATCACCTCATACGGAATTACACAGCGTCTTTGTCCCAGTTTCTTATTCTCCTCTCTTCTCTCTCTTCCTGAAATGTACTACGTCCTAGTCTCGTTCTGACACCCTCCCGAGCTTGATCTTCTGGCTTCTTGCATATGTCTCTTCTGGTTAGAGGACACCTACCGGATCCTTTGAGTAGCTAACTATAGTACCCCACTGTTAACTAATGAGTTCCCTATTCAACAGGCGTATCTGAAAAAGATTCCATCTCTTCAACTTCATCTTTAATGTGACTTTTCGGTAGTGACTCTATGAGCGCTGATACCCGTGCACATAAGTAGACTGCATGAAATAGGTCCAGGTCTATGGATTCAGATACATGAGGGAATCCATCATGCCATGTTAAATGTGTAGCATCAACTGGTTTCCCCTGTAATCTTCATCCAGTTACTCTTTTCTACCACGTATGAGTGTCTAACATAATCTCTATTAGCATACACATTTTTTGTAATAATTTCTCAAAGCCTATTTTTTAGATAGGATTTCAGGAAAGATGTCTTTATTAGAACACTTTGAGCAGATGGTTGATCAATCCTAGAAACAGACAATGACATCAGCGCTCCGATCAATATGACATCTTTAAACTAGTAGGTCTGCAGGCAAAGAGCCAAACTCACTTACACAAAGCAGTACTAGATCGGATCGCAAACATATTATACTCGTCAACACTAAATTATTACAGTAATAAGACGAGTATCCCTCCTATCTCCCGTGACAAAGAAGCCGATACCAAAGCAACTGCGCGTCACCTTTCTCCTGGCTATAGAAGCAACATGTTAGCGCGTGAAATTGGCTGGGCAAACATTCGACAGCCATGTTTCGTAACATATGTCTACAGCGGTGTCATCTGGTTTCCCGACACGAGGCACACTAGCCTTTTGAGCTACTACAATGCGTCGGTGCGTTGTACCTAAATCCACAAATCCATCTTGGTTCTTGAGACAAACGTAACAACCGCTCTTCATTGAGCTCACCATTCTACAAGAACACCCATTCTTACGATCCAATTATTGACAACGTCGACATATTTTTGATGGCGCCTGGCATTTTGGTTACAGAAGAATATGATGCATCCTAAATTATTAGTGAGACAACCGCGATAGCCAAACACACTTTTCTGGTGTTTACATCTTTGACACACAGAAAACTATACGACCTATATCTCTTTATATACTAGAGATATTAGATTTACAAAGGATAAGAACAAATAAAGATATTAATAAATCTTTTAATCATTTAAGTTTATCTTCAGAATCTTCTATTTTTTGAAGAATTCTTCCTTTGCCTTTTAAGTCCTTCATCTTTTATATGTTTTGTCTTATCAACTTAAATATAATTCCCAACAGTCTTGACCTTGTAAATCCATTTTAGTTTAATCAACATGACTTTGTCTAGACACGCACCAATTCTCAAACTTGTAGCCTTTCAAATTCATGAATTTCTTCTTGCATTGCATCGATCCATGACAGCTCGATCATTGCTTGTTTGAAGTTCTTTGGTTCGACTGAAGTTAGGAAGGCATCAAAATAACACCACGTGGCATCAGTCTGTAGTTGCTTTATGGTAGAGACAGAACAAGAAGGATCTCCGATTACATTTGCTATAGGATGATCCTTAGTCCATCTACCAAGTGATTCGAATGGAGTGTGGATTGGTCTCACATTAGATGATGATCCTTGAGAAGTCGAGTCTTCATGAAGAGATTCATGAAGTGGATCATCATGAAAATGTGGTGTTTTTGGTGATTCTTCAAAACCTTGAGAAATAATTGGAGAATGTTCTTGATCTTGTGTTGATGGGATACTTGTTGATGGAGCATCTTGGTCAATTGACGTAGACACAGGTGAATCGGCTAAATCAACAGCTCTTGGTGCAGCAGCGACTGGAACTGGAGAGACAACAATTGTTGGAGGATTAAAGTATTCATCGAACATAGGTTGGAACAAACGATCCCAATCATCTCTTGGTGGTGGAATACAAGGTTGTTGAGGAATAGGGTTTGGAACGAGTCCTGAACTGGATGTTGCAGGAGTCATTGATTGAAGCCCGGGTCCTGAACCGAGTTGTTCAGAAGCCATTGCCGTCAGCTCATCAAAATCGACATGGATGGTTTCAATGATTTTTTGGGTACGTCGGTTGTAGATACGGTAAGCTTTCTTCTTGGGTGCATATCCAATGAAAATACCTATATCAGCTTTAGCTTGAAATTTGCCCAAATTCTCACTATCATTGTTTGGGTAGCAAAGTGCACCAAAGACATGAAGGTAGGATAAATCGGGTTTTATATCATGTAAGAGCTCATAAGGAGTTTTTCCATGGCTTCGTCGTATAATGGATCAGTTTTGGATGTAACATGCGGTAGCAATTGCCTCGGTCTATAGAAATAAAGGATCTTGTGTGAAGATTAACATTGTACGAGCGGCTTCAACAAGCGTACAATTTCGCCTTTCAACAACACCATTTTGTTGTGAAGTTCGCGCAACCGATGTTTCATGAGAGATGCTAACCTGTTCATAGTAGTCTTGCAGGGTTTGATTAACAAACTCAGTTCTATTATCTGTACGAATGTTCCTGACAGTTGCATTCAATCTAACTTGTATCATTTTTAGAAACTTGATTATAAAATCAGGAGCTTCATCCTTTGATGTTAAAAACTTTACCCATGTGAACCGAGAGTAATCATCCACAATGACAAGGATGTACTTTTTCCCATTTACACTTGCAACACGCATAAGCACACAAAGATCCATGTGCAAAAGATATAGTTTTTCCTGATTGGTGTCTTTAGATTTAGGTTTATGTGATTGTTTTTTGCTTTTACCCATAGCACATGCCGAACACAGATGATCTTTTTCAATTTTCAATTTGAGAAGACCTCGTACGAGACCATGTTTAGCCAAATGATTAATAGCACCAAAGTTCAAATGTGACAATCGTCGGTGCCATAACCATGATTTGGTTTTTGAGGCTTTGGACAAGAGACAAATTGGAGAATACATTATCATATCCCCAATTGACAAAGTATAAAGGTTGGTTTCCCAAGATCCTCATAGTAAATCAACACCTTCTAGATTACGAACAAAACACGTGTGTTTTCTGAAAGCTACTTCAAGATCTGAGTCGCAGAATTAACCAATGAAGAATAGATTGTGTCCTAGTCCCTCCACATAATAAACCCTTGAAATTGTGATATTCCCTATCTGATAGTCATCATACCCCATAATCTTTGAAATCTGGTCGTTATCAAACTTGACAGTACCGAGAAACTTGTGTATAACCCTAACACTATTAAGAGTGTTCGTATTAATATATTAAGGCTTAAGGTTTGGTATTATACAATCTTACTTATTACTGTTTCATTGTTTATTCTTCTTAGTATCATAGACTAGATTCCGCCTAGTCTTTGATATATTCAATCAAAGTTTCTACTATAGTTGTCTTGGATTTATTCAATACAACTAAGCCTTTTACAAGCTAAGCAAGATCTATTCAAGTGGGATCAACAGTATTGGATCCCCGAGATGTACCGGGTTCCTTTTTGTTAGAAATCATAGATTTTCAAATCTTAGGTTTGCTATTGGAACCATTATTCTTAGGTACCTTAGGTCTCCTAGTATAAACCTTAGTTACTACAGATTCTTGTGCAACTACTTCTAGAGGAATGGGTTCCTTAAGAGGCACTTTATTAGTGGCGGTAATCCTAGTTAAAGGGCACGCATTTCCAACTAAAGTGAAAGTCCTTCCTGTAGGCCTCCAGTTATATCCAATTTTAGTAAACACTTTTTCTGTAGGTTTCCATTCTTCTTTCTTTTTAGCTTTCTTAACAGACTTAGATTTGGAAGACGCATTCATATGAGAAACAAATTTAAGAAAGCACAATTCATGTCTAGCATCAAACATAGAACTATTACATTTAATGCATATTAGCTCAGAATTTGTATTTAATTTAGAATGCTGCACATTTGCATTTCCAGATGGTTCAACAACACAATTTGATTTATTCAAACAAAACTTAACTATCCTAGAGTGGTCTTCTACTTTATTCTTCTTCTGGGTACTACTTGAAATCTGCAGGATCCTATCATTCTTTGTATTGTTTATAGACTTTGACCTGCTAGATTTAGTAGACCGGCTTACTCCTGTAGAAGTTAACACAGAATTGTTAGTGGTTTGTTTTTCTTGTGTTTGGGAAGAGCCTAACTGGTTTTGGGATGTGCTTGATGATATGACGGGTTCAGCAAACCTAACTGTTTTCTTCTTGTTGATAGGCGTGACAGCAACTGATTTCTCACTTGGTTTGTGAATATCAGGGCAAGTATCTCTAACATAGCCTAGCAACTCTTGAATCAGCTTAACATACTTACAAGCAGAGTAAGATGCACTATCTAAAGGGTTTAGTGATTAAGCTTGTTCAACTATCTCCTTAAGAATAGCAGCTTGTTCCATAGTGTGCATAAGGTAGTATATGTGAGCTTCCCTATTATTCTTATCCTTGGGAGCCAAGTTAATGATAAGCTTATACAATGTGAGCAATAGTGAGTAAGCATTTGGAACAAATTGGCACCATGTGTCCAACTTATCCTTTCTTTCCTTTTAATTTCCTAAGATCATTTTTAATGATGTTATGACAACAACTTTTTCCTAAAGTTGAGCATTTAAATCAGTAATTTCAACAGACTTTTGATTTAATTAATTAACCAAAGATTCAACATGTTATTTAGCATGAACACGTGATGGTTTAATTGAATCATAGAGTTGTTTATAAGTCTTTTGCAAATGCTCTTTCTTAGCAATTAATTTTGCCACCTTATGTTCCAGTTCTATGTTGATGGTCTCAATCTCATCTATGTACTTTTTCACAATGTTTGTGGTGGAAGTTTTATTTAAACGTTTAATGTTTGCCTTCAACTTCTCGATTGTTGCGTCTTTTACTTGAAGCTAAACTTTCAAATTGTTAGAAACACGAAAAGTATCGGTCACTTCCAATAATAGTTAGTCAAAGCCCGTAGTTAGTCCAATGTAATGATAGTAATCTAATAGGGCCAAAAGGCCTATGAAAAGCCCACAAGCTAATTATGGCCGGTCAAAGGGTTGTATAAATACCCTTTCCATACCTTGGAGAAGGTGTTGGTTGTTCATTTTACACACACTTAATGCATTTTCTTTCTATGTTTACTTTCTCTCTCTAAAGTGTTCATCCAACCACTCTCTCTCTAAAACCACATCTCTTTCTCTAACCTTGTATGTTATTAGATATATTTCAATTGGTATCAAGAGCCATGGAGTGATTTGTTTAGTTTTTGTGTTGTTCTTGTTTGTTTTAGCTCGTCATTTCTCAAACCGTACCTTTCTTCATATATTTTTTTAATTTTCAAAGTTTAGACATATACTAAAAGATCATTTACTAAGGTAAATTTGATCTACTATCCTTGGATATAGGTGTATTTTCTTTGGATCAAAGAAAATCATCTTTTTGTGTCTCATTTTGTGTTTGAAAACCTTTTAAAGTACAAATCTTGATTTTGAATTTTTTGGCTTAAAAACCATAAAGTTTACATTTTTAAGATACCTATAGGTTTAGAAATACAAGTTGTACAAGAAAATTTGGGAAAAAACAATAAAAAATGTGTCTTTTTGTGTTTTTGAAAGTTTGAGTTTCATCCTTGTGATAACCGGATTAGGAGCTTCATAGTGTTAACCGGATTCACAGTTTCATAGTGTTAACCGGATTCGCAGTTTCGTAGTGTTAATCGGATTCGCAGTTTCGTAGTGTTAACCGGATTCGCAGTTTCGTAGTGTTAATCGGATTCGCAGTTTCGTAGTGTTAACCGGATTCGCAGTTTTGTAGTGTTAACCGGATTCGCAGTTTCTTTGTCAACCGGATTAGCAGTTTCTTTGTCAATTGGATTAGCAATTTCTTTGACAACCAGATTAGCAGTTTCTTTATCAACCGGATTAGCAGTTTTTAGTGACAACAGGACTCGCAGTTTTTCTTTATCAACCGGATTAGCAGTTTTATGGCAACCTAATTCGCAGTTTTTCCTTTGCACCTAATTAGCAATTTTCTTATGAAAACCTAATTTGCAACTTCACTTGGACTAAAGTTAAAACACACAAATTTGCTAACATATATTATATGGTTTATTTCTTTGATTTGTAAAATCCCGTGAAACATTTATTTATTTTCCCGGTTTAATCAAGAATTGTAATATCCCGTATAGTTTCAACATAAAACACACAAAAGACAACTCACAACAACACAATTACTTTCTATTACCGCTCAATCAAAAAAGAAATCTTTTTAACATACCAATTCACACATCATATTTCAATGGAATCCTCTGAATTCGAATTCTCAAGAGAGAGAGTTACATCCGTTGCAACAAATGCAAGACAACGCAAAGGAAAGATGCATTGTATCTTTTCGACTTCTACATTCACACCTCATGGCTATTTCAAACAACGACTTAAAAGGAACTTCCGTCGAGGGAGGATTCGAACGCGCATTTGCAACACTCTTTGAGCAAGATGTTCAAGGACTTTCACAGAACAATGTTTTGTAAACTTGGATCAACAAGAAAAACATCTTTCCAAAGAAGAATTCCGAACTTGAATGTGTAATGGAGGTTGATTTGGTTATTAGTATGTGTGTAATCCTCTGGACATTTAGAGTAACACTTGCTACAAATTTAGATACGTTCCCTATTCACGATCTCGTTCAACAAATAATGATGAAGGTCTCATGATAAACAAGTACTTTATTGCATATACAAAGACTGATGTTCCATTATTCCATGATAAACTGATCCATCACATGGAATCTCTTCGGGATTCAATTCAGGAAAGAGCAAAGCATAAATGAGAGTATGACAGAAGGATGAATGACAGAATGATGCAGTCAAAAGAAGGAAATGCTGATTCGAGTAAAGCATTAGATGCTGGTTTGGTTGTTACGAAAAGCAATGAGATAGAATCAGAAAGGCATGTTTCAAGCAGCAGATCCAGGAAAGATACACATGCTGAGGATGCAGATATCAACTCCATGAATGACAAACAGCCAATGGCTGAGGTACAACTGACTGCTGAACATAATATACTTGCTAATGAACAACAACATTATGAGCAATCTGAATCCATTTATGACACATATTTATTGGAAAAGGTTGATAAAAATACCACTCCTGATTCAACAGATATGAGTCATAGGGGAGGAGAGATTAACCAGAATGCTGTAAAATGTCAAGTTTCATGTCCTTTACTTGATCCATCATTTGATAACATGAAAACTGAATTTTCAAACCAATCTCTCAAGTCTGAATCCACAGGTACAAATGAGTCTATCCAACTCATGGTCTTGTCAAAATCCTTCTGAACTTCATCAAAGCTTTTGTTCTTCAACTGATTGTGAGTGAATCCAGCCATGTTTTTTAGATAAGTCCACATTTAATTCCTCTTTTGAGCTATGAGTAGTGGTTTTCTTCTCTTCTCTTCTGCTCTAAGTCTTGCAAAATGCTTCTTCCTTTTATCCATGAGCTCTACAAACATCTTTGACTTTTCTTCAATGGTCAACTCTTCCTGCTCTTGTGCCTATATTCTTGCAGCTAGCTCATAATCAGCATCTATCATAGCTTGAGCATTATCCCATTCAGCAATGTTTGCATCTTCTTCTCTTTCTCTTGCCAGCCTTTCCTCTTATTCTAGTTCAGCTTGCATCTGAGCTTGCAATCTATGAGCAATTTCCTCATCAAACTTGATCTAGTCCTTTTTCTTTAAAGGCTTTTCTTATTCAACCATCTTACCCTTTCTTTTGTCTTTAGGATCATGTTGTTGAGGTGGTACTGTTGGTCTTGTAGCAGTCTCACTAGGTTCTTGCATAACCACTCCTCTTACCTTTGATTTCTCACTCCTCATCTTCACAAGAGTCTGAGCAATTGTAAGATCTTCATCTTCAAAAATAGTTGTTATTGTTGTTGGAGGAGTAATTGGTTCAGCAGTATTAATATTAACACTGGCAGTAGTAATAGGTTCAGCAGTACTAACAGAAACACCAGCAGTAGTAACTGGTGCACTGGCAGTATAAACTTCAGTACCAGCATAATTAAAAACTGCATCACCAGTAGAACACGTCATCCACGCAGCACGAATCACTGCTCTGTGCATACTCCTTCAACATCTTTTGAACACTTCATCCATATCACATCAAAACCTTCAAGATAAACTTTGTTTTCCCTATTTCAAATACCTCACCTGTTTGGATGCATCCTCCTCACCCAAACTTCTTCTTGTAGAGGTACCAATCTTGAATAAATTCATCCCTAGAGTTTTTGACTTCCTTTTCCTTTCCAGGTTTTTGACCCCTCTTCTCAACTTAGAAATCCTCCTTTGCTTGAGATGTCTTTGTTGTTCTCCAATCAATAAACCGAAATCAGACAGTTTTGTCAAAGCTCCATCAAATCCTTTAAGTTTCAGTCTTGTCCTCCCCGCTTCCATGTGTGTTAACTCTTGAGAGAGGTGGGTCATTGGACTGTTTAGATGCAGTCTCAAACCTAGTTTGAGCTTCTGCATCCCCTAATATGGTATCTTAGCACCTGGGACCACTACCTGAACTAGTTCCTTGAGGACTTGGCTTAGTAAGTGTTGCCATGGATTGGGTCTTATTTATGTTACCATTGTCCTGCTCTACTTCTAAGCTAGAAGCAGTAGTGGCAACCCTTTCTATTCTATCTTCCGTCTCCTTAGTGACAGTCTCATCTGCAACAAGGGAAATAGGTCCACTAGATTGAGATATCTCAGTTGCCCTTTTGGCTTTACTAGGTCTGTGAGTCTTTTTGGTTGTAAGTGATGAATGGAATATGATTTTTTATTTAAATTTTTATTTAAAAAAAATTAATAAAAAAAATATAATAAAACAAAATATAAAATTTTTTTTTAAAAAAAAAAAATTTTTTTTTAAATTTTTACTAAAAAAATTAATATTTAAAAAAAAAATCAAATTAAAGAAATAATTTATTTTAAAAAAATTAAAAAAAAATAATTATTAATTTAAAATAATAAAATTTTCTTTTAAATTAATTAAAAAAATTAAAAAAATATTATTAAAAAATGAAAAAAAAAAAAAAAAAATAAAAAAAAAATAAAAAAATTTTAAAAAAAAAAAATTTAGTATTGGTGAAAAAAAAAAATAAAAAAAAAAAAAAAAAATAATTAAAAATTAAATTGAATAAATTTTATTAAAAAAAAAAAAAATAAATATTTTATAAAAAAAAAAAAATAAAAAAAAATAAAAAAAAAAAATTATGTTAAAAAAAAATTATTTAATAAATTAAAAAAAACAAAGAAAAAAAGAAAGATTAATTTTAAAATAAAAAATAAATTAAATAATTTAAATTATAAAAAATTTGATAATAAAAAAATTGAAAAATTTTAAATGGAAAATTAAAAAAAAAAATATTAAAATTTATTTTTTAAAAAAAAAAATAAAATATAAAAAAAAAAAAAATATTTTTAAAAATAAAATTATTAAAATATTATTAAATAAAAAAATAGAATAAAAAATAATAGAAAAAAAAAATGAAAAAAAAAAAAAAAATAAATAAAATTAATAATAAAAAATTTTATAAAAAAAAAAAAAAAAATAATTAAAAATTAAAAAATAAAAAAAAATTTTAAATATTAAATTTTTTTTTTTAAATTTTTAAAAATTTTAAAAAAATTTAATAATTTAAAAATACAAATGAAAATTTTAAAAAAAAAATTTTTTAATAAAAAAATAAAATAAAATAATTGAAAAATTAAAAAATTTAAAAAAAAAAAAAAAAAAAAAAAATTTAATATAAAAAAAAATAATTAAAATTTTTAAATAATAAAAAAATAATTTTAATTAATTTTTATAAAAAAAGAAATTAAAGAATTAAAAAAATTTTAAATTTAAAAAAAAAATGAATAATTATAAAGAATGAAAAAAAAAAAAAAAAATAAAAAAATTAATTTTAATAAAAAAAAAATAAAATGAAAAAAATATATAAAAAAAAAAAAAAAATAAAAAAAAATTTTAAAATGTTAAATTTTATCTTTAATATTATAATAATTTAAAATTTTTTTTTAAAGAATTATATAAATATAAATTTAATAATAAAAAAATTTTATTTTTAAAAAAATAAAAAAAATTGTTTAAAAAAATTAAAATAAATTAAAAAAAAAAAAAAAAAAAAAATTAAAATTTTAAAATTAAATTATAAAAAAAATAAAAAAATAAAAAATAAAATAATTATAATTTGTTTAATAAAAAATTTTATATAGAATTTAAAAAAAAAATAAAAAAAAAAAAATAAAAATTAATTTTTAATTTTAAAAATTATTAAATAAAAAAAAATTAATTAAAAAAAAAAAAAAAAAAGATTAATTATAAAAATTAATAAAAAAGAAAAAATAAATTATAAAAAATAATTTAAAAAAAATAATAAATAAAATATAAATAATAAAAAAAATTAATATAAATTAATCATTATTTTAAATAATAAAAAGAAAAAAATTTTAAATAAAAATTTTAAAAAAATAAAAAATTTTTAATTAAAAAAAATAAAAACAAAAAAATTAATTTTGATAAAAAATAATTTAAATATTTTTATTATAAATATATTAAAATATAAAAAAATTAATATGATTTAATAATTTGTTCCTTTATGAGAGCGGTGAAGCAGATGTGAATGTGTGTTGGGGATCAGTGGGTTGTCCTGACCCTTCGCCCATATCTGCTTGTTGTACCAGCATAGATAAAAACAATGGTGTTACAGTCCTTGAAAAATCTTTTCTTTGCCTTCTCATTATTGCAAAAATCTTTTTAGTATGAGTAAGTGTATCATAAACAGCATTAACTCTGAAAGATTTTCAATTTGTTTGTTCAAAAATAGTTGTAAAAACCTTGGATACATTAAAAACTTTTTAGAACTATCCAAGTTCCTCATCATACCATCAAAAATCAATTTAGAAAAATTAAACTTTTGATTTGTAGCCAAACATATAACTGTTGATGCTATATTAGTACCAAACTCATTCCAAGCAGTTGATTTAGAACTTAAACATTGTAAGATGTTATGAATTAGATACTTTTATTGAGGGGAAAAGTAAGGTTTATAAAAAGTAAGTTTCTCAGAAAGCTTTTCATATCCCATCAATTGAAGGTTTTCAAAAATTTTAGTGTTTGTTAGACAAGCAATACCATCCTCATTATCAAATTGAAGATCTCTCCTCATAGATGATTCTGATATTACTATTGTCTTGCCTTCAACCTTAGCATGAATCTGTGTTTCATTATTGACTGTTTTGGTCTAAGCAGTAGACTAAAACTATTCAATACAAGAAACATAAATAGTAGGGTTAACATTCAGGAAGTCTACCATCTTAGCATACCTTATGGGGTTAACATTCATGAAGTCGACTATCTCAGCAAAACCAGCATTCTCTATGGATGTTTCTAAGTAAGCAACCATATTATGTGAGTTAGCAAAATTTAGTCCCGCCATTGATGTCGAATTTTTTAGAATTGGCAATTAAATTGAATTAGGGTTTGTGAATTAGAGAATTAAATAGAATAAGAAACTATTATGGTGTGATCAAATGCGCTTAAATAGGTGATAAAGGAAACCTATAAGTGAAGTATCCGTTTTATAGACCAAAAATACCTTCAGCAGTTGTAACACCAATGGTAACCTAGCAGTAGTAAGTTAGCCTGGCAGCACTAACTTTTGCCCAGCAGTACTAACTGTCGCCCAACAGTACTAAGTAATGCCCAACAGCATTAACTCTTGAGTTATCAGTTTTAACTTCAATTTCATCCCTAGCAGCTGTTACATTCCATTTCAACCATCCTTTGTGTATAATCCGTTGCATATTAACATAATTAACTTCCCCTCAATCAATACTTCAGAGGTTAAGCATTCCAATACTTGCAATCAGATATTGAAATCTGCTAATATCAAATGCTTTTGTGAGCAAATCTGTAACATTCTGATCTGTGTAAATCTTGATCATCTGAATAAGCTTCTTCTTATTAGAATCTCTGATGAAGTGATTCCTAATCTCAATGTGCTTTATTATCTCCTCGTCCTCCGGAAAAACCTCCAGATGATGATGTTTACTTTGATATTGAGCCCGATACGGGAGTTTTGACTACAAAAGTGGCGGATGATATTTTTGATAATTCGACAAGAGAACTTTATGTTCATTTGCCTAATGTTTTACCCACCCATCCAACCCTTTATCCAGTGTTTGACACTTTGCTTCCATTTTCATCTAAAAATGAGGACAAACTTTTCAATCCTGGAATTCTCACTTCAAAAAAGGAGAAATCTCCTCACTTCTTATCTCATCGAGGCCTTAAAGCTTTCCAGATCAATTATGATTTTTCTGAAAGCCCGATGATGATCTGTGGAGAGTACATTCCTATCTTGGATGTTCCGTTTCTCTATTTCTATCCTCTTTGACCAGCTCAAGTATGGGGGATCGAGTCAGGCTCAAGACTCGGTTAACAAATATAAGCGCTTCGTGGGTAGCAACCCATGCTTATCCTTTTAGTTTTATTTCTAATAAGTGTGACGTGAGGAGGCTCGCCTCTTCCATTTTTCGTGTTTTTGGTGGCTTGTGTTGTATGTCCAGGATTGCCCCGGATTTTGAAGACTCTCGTGCTTGTGGTTTTGTCCTTCGTTCACTCGAGCTTCAATCCTTAGCATGATTATGGGAATCCAATATCCTAAATCTTATCGACTAACGTTTATCTTTGAGCATACTTAATAAACGGCTTTAGATTTACGTAGAGACCCTTCTTAAAACATTAAGGACAATGTTCAGTTCTAGTATGGGGGGATCTATCGATTTGATTGTGCCTGCAGTCGTTGTTTTCACGTAATCCCGTTTTTACCACCAAAATACCAAAAAAATGAAAAAAAAAAATATCTTTCATACATATAAAAGGCCAAAACATAAAGGGTCTAAATGCAAAACTTTCATTATTGTAAAGGTCTTCAAAACATTATTCAAAAGATAAAGGTTCTCTAGGGTAGGTCTTCTAACTCTTCCTACACACCTCTCTTATTTCCCAGCTTCCCGCTTAACACCCACCGCAGGAAAAGAAAACGCGGCTGAGCTAATGCTCAGTGAACAAATATAATAATAATAACGGTAATAAAATGAAGGAATGAATGAAACGAATCACGAGAACTTGCCAAAACAAATGCCAAACGATAGATATAGAACAATGAATAGGAATAGAGTAATCAAAGGAATGCCTACGAGCTCAAACAAATGACTAAAGCACACCCAAATGATTTGACCCAAAACCAAATATTTCCACATAGCATATAGTTCAATGTACACAGGAGGATCTGACTGATGTAACCAAAATGTGGAAATGGGGTGTATTGCACACACTCATCATTCACCTAAACAAAACAAAACGAAGTACCTAGGATGCATCCATACGCTCCCTGCAAAACAAAGTCATATCCATATACACAAGCACTATGGCGAGTGTACGAACATATATAATTAAATCATATCCAGTGCACATACAAAAGGGAACACCGTGGACCAATCACAACCCGGGGGGGAAACAGATAGTGTCATGCTATCGGTACATCAATGACATGGCCATGGTACCTCCATGGCTAGTTACAAATATCTCGGGCATAGGGTTAGGCAAAGGATAGCAAACAACAAATTTCAAATGTTCTAATTATGGTAACAAATATAGTGGCATAATCAATAGGGAATCTAAAGAGGTTCACGTATTATTGATATCGAGTCAAACGGATGCCAACGAATATAAAGTAGAAACCAAATCATGGATAGCAAATCAAATGGAATATCAACAGTATCATACGAATAAAAGTAACTAAATCGAATAGGAGACAAGTCATGAGAGGTCCTTACTAAAAGGACGGAATATCTCTACCTTAACGAATGCACACGGAAAGAAATGAGCACAAACGGAAGGAAATCACACAAGTGTCACCGAATCTACAAAAACATATTTATTTACATTACTTGACTTGTTTTACAAGTTACTACTCAACTTTCCAAAAATAAGAGTTGACTTTACTTATTTAGGGTTTCCAAAAAATATTTTGAAAATTTAGAGTTATTTTAGGTAAGTTTCCGTTACTTAATAACGTCTAAACCCAAATTATGTTTTAAAATTACACCATAAATCCCACAGCGTCTTCCCTAAATGTATCTAAAGTGTCCCCAATCAAGGATTTGATTTACTTCCAATTTTAGATGACCCTATAACCCTTGTTACCCAAAACAGTCCCGAAATCAGCCTGGCAGAAACTTATGAAAAGTTGACACGAATTTACCCTACTTAGGCATCTTGAAAAATTATAAAAAGCATCAAGAAAGTAGCTAATATCATGTATTTTTACCAGTTCGAAAATTAGCCCTTAACTCCTTATGGTTTTCGAATTAAAAATCAAATACTACAAGTGAAATTTTTCAGATTTGATTTTCAGAATTGACACTTAATAGTGTAAAATCTAAAAATCGACCTTCCCGACCTCCAATTGACATGAGGCCAGATTTTACAGAAACTAGATTCATTGAACTTCACTTTAGGCTCAATAATCTCTTAAAATCCAATTTTTATGAGTGTGATATGACCGATGAACATGACCCAAAATTTTGCCCCGAATTTTAATTAACAAAAACCCTAATTACACCCATTAAAACACATCTTAGGGTTTCAAAACTTGTAGTTTTTAATTATAAGACATTTAATGATTGTTCTATAGGTTTATTAACATATAATTAACACATGCTCATAAGAATTAACCATGAAACTTTAACAAAAAACATTTACATGTGAATGACCCCTTTTATAACTCATGATTTTATGTTAAATTTGTATGTGTAATCATGGTGACCAAAAGGAAGAAAAATAAACTGGACAAGAGATTATCTATGGAAGAGATTGTAGAGGAGAAGACACAAATCAAAACACAAGAACCACACCAAAGTTATGAATGAATTAAGCACACTAAAAGCCAACCAAAACCATTCAAAAACACATTAGAAACTCTTATTACTTTCTTCTTGCTAGAAACCTTCTTTGGAGGTTTACACCAATTTTAGAAGATTGAATTTTTGAGAATGATGGAGTATGAGAGGAGAGGGGACCGAATTTATAAGGATGTGGAGAAGGGGGGATGAGGACAAAATATTTTACTTGCAAAAATAAAAGATATTGTCTAGTTTTCTTTACACTTAATTCTCAATTTAAACCAAACTCTAAAAATAAATGATTTTTGTGTAACCATACCTTCACAGGACGGACCATAATGAGGTCAAAAGAGGGTCAATATATTTTTTTACCTTTTTTAAAATATTACACAAAATCTTTCCTAAACCTTTAATACTTATCTTTTAAAGATAGGTCTTAACTAAAAAGGAAAGCAAATAATCTAATTAATCAAAATTTTCAAAATATATATTTATTTTTTTATTTAAAAACCGGCCCCTAGGTTTTTTTTAAAGAAATCAAATACTTTAGGTTATATTTTCATTATTTCCAGAATCCATAACTTAAGGTTTATATTTCCAAATTCTTTTATTATACCTTAGGTTATACTTCAAAATTAATAGAATGAAATAAAAAATTTCAAAATTTCAAAATTTGGTTTTACAGAGGACAATGTTCAGTTCTAGTATGGGGGATCTATCGATTTGATTATGCCCGCAGTCGTGTTTTCACGTAATCCTGTTTTTACCACCAAAATACCAAAAAAATGAAAAAAATTCAAAATTTTTCAAAAATAAAATAACTATTTTGTCACAATGTTTGACTTTCCTGCTGGGTAGAATAAGAATAAATTTTGACTCGATCGAGCGTGTTGAGCTATTAGCTTTGTCCCTTAACCTTTACAAACTTGTCTAAGCTAGTTTATTTGACTAAAGCATTCGCAGATCTTTTACTTAAAGATTTTTAAATTTGCCGATTAACGAGGAAATGATATAGTTAATTATGAGTTAGATGTTAAATAAAAATTAGTTGGAAATCTTAAGATCTCATAAGTGTAATTTGTGGCTTTTCCTCCCCGAAGCTTCTAACCGGACTAATAATACTTGATCTTTTCGAAAATTAAACGTAATCAATGATTTTTATTATGAAGTTGATTAACAATAATTTATTTATGTCTTAGTTCAAATTTATACTTAAATTTTCTTAAAAAGAAAATTTTCTCTATATCGTGGTAATATAAAGTGTAAAAAAAAGAGGTAATAATAATAATAAAAACTGTGGGCTGATAAAAGTTTACTGCCTCTTGCCGGCTCACAACCGATGTGGCAGTCTTCAAAAGAAAGGCCCATAGTAAGAATAATAATCCGAGACTGATAAAAGTTTGCTGCATCTTGCCGGCTCAACAACCGTTGTTGCAGCCTTCAAACAAAGGTCGAGGATTTTTTAGTTTAAAGGATGTATAATTATATTAAGGATAACATAGTGATTTTAATAAATATAGGGATATCTTCATTTTTCTTAAATTTAAATATGCTTTTGAACTAAGACTATTTCGTTTTAAGTTGTGGTTTTTCTAAATAAATTGTTTATTTAACGGGAAGCCTAAGAGTTTTTGAAACCGAAGGTCCGTGTGTTCGTTATAATATCTCTGCTGGGGTGTCAACAAGATGGTCACCAGCCGGTCTCGGCTGGGGATGTGCTGAGAGATAGTGCTACATGGATGTTCTCGCTTCAAATCTTAATTCTTGTAGTGGAACGTAAAAGATAGAATATAATTACAATTTTCTTAAAAATGTTTGATCCATGGTTGATAATTCAAATTGAGCACATTACCTAAGATATAATAATTATTGGGAGTGAAAAGTTTAACAGTTACAAGTATGAGTAGTGTTAGCATCTTAATTTATATTTAACGGTGATTTAGTTTTTAAGCTTGGTTTGGGACAAGTAAAAAATCGGGGACGATGAATTTATCATTTTTAGGCATTTTAGGATTGAAGTGCTTCTTGTTCTATGACCCTAAAGGTTATGAAAATAACAAAAGTCTTGACATTCTAGTTAGAAAAAGAAATATAAAAAATATGTGTGGTAATTAGTTTATATTTGTAAAATGGTCAAAACGGGGCTTTACAAAGCTACTTAGTTCTTAATTCCTCAAGATAAACACTTAGCTACTTTTCGAGGTAATTAGTCAAGGGGGATTAAGACTCTTAGTTTTCTAAAGTGTTTACTTATAGCATTACGTGAGGATACGGTAATAGTTTAGTATGGAGGATTTTGGTATGTGCTTAATTACACATACTTTTTACCTATTAAAACGAGCTTAAATGACCAAAAACGGACATAAAATTGACAAATATATGTTTGTTTTGCTTTGTGTACTGTGCAGGTATCGAATATTCACTAAAGGAAAAAACAAAGCCAAAACTGATAAAACCAAGCACGGGAATGGAAAGAGCACGAAAAAAACAAAGCCGAGGACATAAGCATCTTATTGGACCAACCCATACCCGAGTTAATAGGCCGAGTCAGCCCAAAGTGCTTATTATATAATCAAAAAGCCCAAAATCCTTCTTAAATAAATCATGGCCTAAACCAAATTAAAAAGCCCATAACATTTTAACTAAGGCCTAAACCAGATAACCCAGTTAGCCATAACCCTTTTAAAACCCTTTCACAGTTAGTCATTAAGGACTAACACTGCTAGTCCTTAGGATTTACAACATTAGCCCCTAACAATCCTTACACCTTTACACATTAGTACCTTTCACCAACTCGTGAATCTAATCAAACGATAGTAACCATTCAACGACAAACCAAAAGCATATTCCCTCATCCCTGTCGTGTACCCTCTAACAGACAACAACACCCTTAACTTTTTCCACAACCCGGACACCCATATTTAACCTATTATCCATGTAGAAGACAAGCACCTTGCATCCTCTATTCTCTGATGGACGAGTATAATGACAAAGAAATCAAAGGCTTTGATTCAAATCGGGGAAAGAAAGAAGGATTGGAAAGGCCAAGATGAAGGGAGTTCTTTGCTCTCAACAAGAAACACAACTAGCTCACCATGTGCCCTTAGTTTTTTCTATAAATAGATTAGGATTTTCCTTTGTAAAAAAAAGGTAATATAGGAGTAGTATAGGTTTATGCTTATTTTATGCTTATTTTACTTTAAATTGTATTTTAATTTCAAGCTTTGTAACTTTTTAATATTAATGAAAATTTCAGTTTTAAGTAAAGTTTAATCTGTTTTACTCTTATGCAATTCAGCTTTCATCTGTTTTTAAGTCATTTAAATAAGTTAATAAGATTTTTTAGTTATGTGTATTTTTAGGATAAGCTTTTCAAATGCTTATTAAGTTTTCTGTTTCATTAATTACTTCCAAAACATTTACGCACAACTTATTAGATGATATGCTCAAATAAGGTGGGTTTATATGTCACATACCAGCTTATTTGATAAGTTGGAGATAGTTGTTAGCTCCTTTGAGCATGAGTTGACCTTGTTTTGAGCAAAGGCAATCGTAAGTCACTTTTCTATTTTCTAGCTTATTTTACTATTAGCTTATTCTACTGCTTATTTAGTGCTTATCTCTGCTTATTTATGTTTATTTATGATGTTTATTGCTTATTCATGCTTGCTTAATGTTTAAATCATCTTTGTTTATGTTTTTATACAAAACTGCCTTAAATAGCTTAAAACTGCTTAAGTTGTTTGCTTATTGATAAGTGCTTATCAGTTGTTGGATTTTGCTTATTAAGCCTTACTGTTTGTTTGTTATCTGTTCTTAAAGGTCTTAGCCTAAATCAGTTGAAATTAAGCTTTAAAATGGATTTGAGATACTTAAAGGGGTGTTTGGGTTAAGAACCAAAATGGGTCAAATGATATACAAAATTGTTTTGGGTCATAAATCTAACTTTTTCAAGCTCTTTTAAGTTGTTTTAATCAGTTTTCAAAAGTTTTTAAAGTCTAAAATCAAGTTTTAAGGTTTTGTCTATATATTCATTTACATTTGTAGGTCTTAAAACGACGATAGCAATTAGTACTAAGACTGTACTATGGTATAGATAGAGTATCTACTAGTTAAATTGTTGTGAACCAGCTGCATTGATATTGAGCATGAAACCCGAGAGACAATTATAAGACTTGATTCTAACAATGTCAGGACACTTAGTTTAAACAGTGTAGTATCACGCGCTAAGATGTTGTGTTTTCGAGAATTATGCAATAGACGAATTGAGTCCTGTGTTTGTGTGTTAGATAGTAACAAAGAATACACAATATAGATCGACTGTGAACCTTGAAGTTTTTTGATCACTTTGAAGATACTCTTTTAATGGGCCGCTTAATCACCACTTACTACCACAGACTACAATTGTATAAGCCTGCGCCATAAGTGTGTTCTCCTCACAATACAAGAGTCAGACTATATCTGAGACTCCCGCGCCGCGAGATCGTAGTTATAGTCCCCCCTCCCTGCCCCCCTACCCCCCCCCCCCCCCCGCCCCCCCGTGATTAACCGCGCCTAGTCCCTCTTACGGTCTGTAGTTCAATTGTATAATCCTCTCTGGATATCAAGCTTAATACTAGTTAGCGATATCCTCCCGTGTGCTTGCAGATGTCCATATCCTAGCTTATATAGCGTAATTTTGGTCTGCATTGTATAACCCGTAATTTCTCTAAAAGCCAAAAACATTTAGTTAGTCTTTTCAAAACTACCATTTCATTTAACCTTTTCTAGCTTATTCTGTTAATCATTTTTTTAATTTCATTTTATTTGAGTTCTTTTAGTGTTATTCTTTATCTGTTTTAAGTTTTTAGCTTAGGTTAAGAGCTTATTTGTCTCTTATTCTAGCTTAAAAGTAGTAGTGTAAGTCTTTTAAAAGCCTTTTAGTGTCAATATGTTTTTAGCTTTTTGATGTTTTCTAGCTTGTTGTGTTAGCTTATTTTTAATACTTATTTGCTTATTAAGTCTAGCTTAGGTCTGTTTTTAGCTTCTTTAATCTTCTAGTTGCTTATTTAGTCTAAATGTCCAATTAGTTTTAGCTTGTTGTGTCAAAAGCTTAAAAGCTTAATCTGTCTGTTTCAAGTGCTTATTTGAGATTAATAATAAGTTTATAAAATGTTCAAGTTATAAAATTGCTTAATTCTAATGTGTTCTTTAAGTTTTTCCAAAAAGTTTTCAAAAATAAAATTACTGTAGCAAAAAGGAAGTCACAGGTTTTGAACCTGTGACCTCCCCCTCACTCAACCAACACCTTAAACCCCACCAACACCATACCAACTGGCACTGGGGTTTTTTTCGGTTCATTTTTTAGGGGTTTTTTTCGTTACAGTGTAATATTTAAAACCTTATATTCAATTTTAGCTTATAAGGCTCTTTAGCTTATTTACAGCTCATTCTAATAAGCTGTTAGACTCATTTTATTTTTCTTAGGATTAGAATAGTTAAAAGCACTTTTTGTGAATTTTTTAGTTTTTTATAAATTAGTTTAATAATTTTAATAATATTTTTAGATTAAATCAGTTTTTAATTCATAAAAAAATAAATAAAAGTAAGAAAAATATAATTCTTTTTTCTAAAATTATTTTTAATTATTTAGGTCCTTTAAAGATTAAATTTGCATTTTTAGGGTTAAATTTTGATAATTTAGGTTTTTAAGTCTCTAGTTTAGATACCCGTTAACGTTTTCGTGTTTCAATCTTAATTGTTTTAGTTTTTAGCTTGCCTTTACTTGTTTTTGCATTTCATTTGTAGAAAGAGAATCTAATAAAATCTTTGGATTTTTCTATATCAAGACGATCACGAAACTTACTCGATTTCAATTCCGCCTCGTTGGGGACCAGGCCCGGGATGGTTTTCAATTTTAATGTGGTTAAAACAGTTAAATTTTATGATAAACCTTTTCACTTTCCTCATCTTACTATTATTTGATACTTTAGGTATATATTCTTTATATATGTATTAAGCATTTAGTTTCTAAATATATATATATATTATATATAATATATATTATTTATATATATATTATGTATTAATATATATATGTAATATATGTATATATATATATATATATTATGTATTATATATATGTTATGTATGTATAATAAAGTGTAATCATAGAGCAATAGCAAGAATATTCGAGTACAAATAGTCCCCGAATTGCGGGTTCTTCTTGGAGATATAGAAATATTGTTTTACAACATTGTAGTTGCTTTCGGCAGGCGAGCTGATACGAGCACACATACAGACAGCATATACTAGGTCTGGTCTACTGGATGTTAGTACATATGTGGTGCCAACTATGCATGATAATGTTGTAGATCAACGGCATACTTTTCCCTTGTTGTATCACTCATATTCCAAATTTTCGATTTCTCCACCATGGGAGTATCCGTTGGGTCCAAGATTCCATTCACGTATTTATTAAGTGTTGTAGAGCATCATTTTTGATTGGTTTAAAAAAAGATGCCTCTAGACTCTGTGAAATTTGTAGTCCTAAGAAAAATGATATTTTGCCCATCATTGACATCTTGAATTTGGAACACATTATCTTAGAAAATTTATCACAGAGTTCAGTAGTAGTAGAAGCAAAAATAATATCATCAACGTAGATTTGTACCAGGAGGATATCTTTGCCTTTTCTGCTGATGAACAATGTGGGATCAACCATGCCTTTGGAGAATCCTTGAGATAGCAGAAACAATGACAATAGATCATACCACACGCTTGGAGCCTATTTTAACCCATATAGATCTTTCTTCAGTCTGTACAGGTGATTAGGATTGTCTGGATCCCCAAATCAGTCCGGTTGGCTAACGTAGACTTCTTCACGCAAAATACCATTCAAAAATATGACGTCTTTACCATCCATCTGCGTAGACAATTCTGTATTCATATCCGAGACAGCAAACGGAGATAATATCTGAACAGCTTCTAGTCTAGCCACAGGAGCAAAGGGTTCTTCGAAATCAATTCCCTCTTCCTGACGGTATCCACGAGCTACCAATCTTGCCTTGTTTTTCAATATTCCCTATAATTCATCCAATTTGACCTTATATATCTATTTTAAAGTAATAACCATCACTTTATCTGGACGAGGAACGAGTTTTCAGACTTCAAGACATTTAAATTCATGTAGCTCTTCTTGCATTGCCTCAATCCAGCATGACTGAGTTAGTTCATCTTTGTACGTCTTAGGTTTAACTGAAGTTAGGAAGCCATTATAGTAGCAGAATAGGGCTTGTTCGTGTAGTTGAAGTCTTGTGGAAACGGGTCTTGAAGGGTTACCAATTATGTTTTATAACGGATGATCTTTTGTCCATTTACTGAGGTGTTCTGAAAATTAGAGCGTTGAGTGCACAGTTGTTGAGAGATACATCCGATGATTGAGGTTCTTCAAAAATAGTTTCTGAATTAGAACGCCAAATAAGGAATGTTACTCTATGTGCAATCAAGGTCATGTGGGGGGGGGGGGGGGGGGGGGGTGATGAGACTCTTCTTAGCACTGAGCAGGAATTGTTGGGATTTGTGATTATGGAGTGGTTTGTGTGGTACTTGGTGATGGTGAATCTTGGATCAACTGGTTGTTGAGGAAGGTGAAACCGGTTGACTCAAACCCCTGGGAAGCTGGAGCTTCTTTTTACGGAAATGGGAGGCACGCTGGATGAGGATGAGACGTACTCATCAAACATTGGATTGAAAACACAAGATCTCATTCATGACCCGATTGGTGGTACAAACGATGATGAAGGGATGAGGGTTTGAACAAGTCCTGAACAGGTGTTGCTAAGAGTCATTTCATGAAAGGGTTGGTTCTAAACTGCTTTATTCAGAAGCCATAGCCTTCAGCTCATCAAAGTCAACATGGATGGTTTCAATGATTTTTTAGGTACGTCGGTTGTAAATACGATAAGCTTTCTTCTTTGAAGCACATCCGATGAAAATACCTATATCAGCTTTAGCTTGAAGTTTGCCCAAATTCTCACTATCACTGTTTGGATAACAAAGTGCTCCAGGAAACGTGAAGGTATGATAAAAATGTTTTTCTTTCATGTAAGAGTCTTATATGGAGTTTTTTCCATGGCGTCGTTAATTATAATGGATCAGTTTTGGGTTGTTTTGTAACATGCTGGTTAGCAACTGCTGTGGCCCCAGTGAAAATAAAGGAGTCATTTTGTATAGATTTACCATTGTTCATGCGGGCTTCATAGAGAGTAGATTTTGCCTTTCAACAACTCCATTTTGTGTGGGGAGTTCGTGCAACCGATGGTTTCGTTGAGAGATGTCAACTGGCATTAGTAGTACGTACTAGTTTGATTTAAAACGAACTAAGTTCCATTAATCTGTCTCGATGTTCTCTACAGCTGCATTCAATCTAACTTGTTTCAGATTTCAGAAACTTGTTTATAAAATCATGGTTTCATCCTTTGATGCTTAGGAAACTTCACCTATGTGAAACGAGAGTAATCATTCCACAATGAATAGGGATGTACTTTTTCCTATGTTACACTGCAACAAGCATAGGCCACAAAAGATCCATGTGCAGATGATTTAGTTTTTCTTGAATTGGTGTCTTCAGATTTGGGTTATGTGAGTGGTTTCTTTGCTTTTTCCCATCAGCACATGCAGAACACAAATAGTCCTTTTCAAATTTAAGTCTGGAAAGACCACGTACTAGACCATTTCTAGCCAAATGATTAAGAGCACCAAAGTTCAAATAAGACAGATGTCGATGCCATAACCATGACTTAGTCTTTGTGGCTTTTGACAAGAGACATATAGGAAAAGATGTCATCATATCCCAATGGTCAGAGAATACATGTTAGTTCCTCGAGATCCTGAAAGTAAATCAACACCTTCTAGATTATGGACAAAACAAGTGTGTTTTCTAAAAGCTACTTCAAGATCTGAGTCGCATAATTGACCAACAGAGAATAGATTGTGTCCTAGTCCTTCCACATATTAAACCCTTTGAAATTTTGAACATTTCCTCCCCCCCCTATCTAATAATCCAACATACCCCATAAACTTTGCAACTGGTATTACGAATTTTGACAGTAACGAGTAACTTGATGAACGAAATTGGGTGAGCTGAGAGCTGATTTCTGGTCATTGTGCTTGGAGCAAGCCGGATCCAAAATACAAGATACAATTGGTACAACCTGCAATCAACTAGAGAAGAAGAGGATGGATCAACTGAAGTATCGAATCTCCGAGATGTACCGGGTTCCATTCTGTTAGCAGTCATAGATTTTCCAACCTTAGGTTTGCTATTAGGAACATATTTAGGTACTTTAGGTCTCCTTGTATATACTCTAGTTACTACATGTTCGGGTGCAACTACTTCAAGAGGAATGGGAACCCTAAGAGGTACTTTATTAGTGGCGGTAATCCTATTTAAAGGGCACGTGTTTCCAACTAAGGTGAAAGTCCTTCTGGTGGGTTTCCATTTATATCCAACAGAGTTAAACACTTTTCTAGTAGGTTTCCATTCTTTTCTCTTTTTATTTTTCTTAGAGGCAGATTTATCACACACATTCATACTATTCACATGATCAATTAAACACATAGCATGATTAGCATCAAACAAACATTCATTGCATACAGAACAAGAGCTGAAACACTTTAACTGGATTGTCTATACATGTTCAGTATAGACTTTTTAGAAATTAGAGGTTCTGTTTTTATTCAACTTAGATTTAACTTTTCTAGATTGGACTTCTACTTTATTCTTCTCATTACTACTTAGTGTTTGCGAAATCCTATTATTCTTTTTATTTCTTGAAGGCTTTGATCCGCTAGCACTAGTAGAAGGTTTTACTCCTGTAGAAGACAATAAAGATCTGTTAGTTACTTTGGGCATGATGTTTGATGATGCGACAATGTCAGCAAGAGTTAGTTAATATTGAATAGGTGGCAGTCTGCTCCAGCCTCCGATTACTAAAAACCAAAATGCACTAATCGAGTCTAGAGCCAAGAGATCATCAAATAAATCTCATTAGGACACATTCCATGACAAACACTTGTTGAACATCATTAAGTTCACAAGCTGTTAACAAGAGTCCTACGCATTATCCTTGTGATTCTGCCAGAACATTCAGAGTGATACTCTTTAGTATTCACAATGACGAATGGAAATCCTTCCAGTGTCATCATCAAACAGCACTGCGGTAGGTGACTTGCGAGATTCTATATGAATCAAGCTTGTGTCAACTGGATATCGATAAAGGTCCAGTAAATGAATTGACGACATAATCAGAAAGATAGTAACTATCTGATTCACTCTTACCGTGTTGTCTGCTTTGAGACGTTCCGGTAATGAGAACTAGCAAGCATGGCAAATCTAATACATCTGTGTTAGAAGACCCTACGCTTTGAGCTGGAAACCCTGTCAAGGAGATTCTTTGAATCTACCTGATCACAGGTACAGTATTTATACTGTAAAACGGTCCTACGGAACCGGAGGTTAATCTAACCAAATCCGGACGAATGACAAAGCCATATTCGTCCACCCGCTTTATTGCTAACTGTTTTATTTCAGGATACATAAAGATGGAGATGGTGATGCCTCATTCCAGCTGAAGTCGGATTCATTACCACATGCTCATGCTCAAACTACAAAGACATTCTATAAGCATCAAGATTCAAGAATCATGAAAGCTCAAGAATTAAAGACAAAGACTTCCGCACAAACTCTGATATACAAGATCTTCCTTCAAAGATATCAAGTCTATCAAGGGAGATTGTTAGCAAGCTTTCAAGATGATGCAAAGTATGAGCATGTTGGTCAAGACACAAGATCGCAAGGTGGCAAAGATGATCAAGACAAGCAAGGAAAAGATTTAAAGATCTCGGACATAAAGACGAAGTCGAAAGACAATGACAAAGGCTCAAGATCAAAGATCACAAAGCATGAAGGAACAAGCCTACAACGAATTCAGAGACCAAGACCACAAGATCTTAACGACAAAAGCAATCTCATTGATCTCACGAAGGAGTGTCACAATGAACTCACTTCGGGGGAGATTGTTAGCCTCAAAATATTGAGTCGAACAATGGAAGTTCGTTCATTATATTAGGTCTCGGTCACTTAATTAATTATACGTTGTAATAGGCTAGAAGGGTAAACGGGCTCGTAAATGTAAGCTAATATTGTATGTGTATCGGGCTAAAGCCCAAGTCAATCCCGAGCCTGGCCCAAGTAAAAGCCCACACGACCCATGTAGTTGTGTAGGGTATATATACCATTTTCCAGTATGGAAAATGGTGTTGATTCTTGTTAACTCTCATTTGTAATTTTGCAAGTAATCATCCATCTTTTTCTTTTCTCTAAATTTCTTCCACATTTCTTCTCATCTTATTTTCTCTTGTTTCGATAATGAAGTGAAAGTGATTTTGGGTTCCGACACTTTAGATAATCGATTTAACTCAGCATAATTAATTGGTTTAATGTTCACTTTCTTTTCTAAAACCGTTGGATCACTTTGTTTTAAAAGCATTTTGGATCGACTCTCTTCCTCAAGCATCAAAGTCTCTTCCGAATCAGCAATTGAAATCACATTAGTTTCCTTAGCAATAACACTACCATCATAAAACATTGGCCTAATCTGCTGAGCTTTCTTAAGATAGAAGGATTTTGAAAACCAAGAGCTTGTTTAAGGTTGTTATCATAGAAAACTTGTGGTTTTGTAAGCATATGCACAGTTTGCGCGGATTGACCCATTTTATAAACAATATTGTCCAATTCTTTAACTTTCTTTTCAAAAGCAATTTCTTTATCAATATTCTTAGCTTCCTTTTCCTTGGATTCGTTTTTGAAAACATTAAATGTTGTTATTAACGATTCCTTTTCCTTTAATTTTTCAAAAAAGAGTTTGTTTAAGAGAGTTAATTTTCTTTTCAAAATCCGCAAACTGTGCATTTTTATCCCGAATTATATCATCTATTATAAGCTTTACTCTAGTACTTAAATCCACATTTTTTCTTTCTTCTAGCAATTTCACCCGTACTTTGTATCTTTCAAGCTTAGCAGATAAGGATTCACTGGCCATTAGATTGTCCTTATTTACCTTGTTACAATTAGTTACTTGATTTGATAGTTGTTCAAACACACATAATATCATGGCATCTTGTTGTGAAGAAGAATTTATATCCTGAACAGCTGCATTTTATGTTTCAAGCAAATACTGAGAGTAAGGAATGATATTGCTATCACTGGTTATCTCATTCTCTTGATAATTCACAAGATGAGTTTGTTCAGAATACTGCATCTCTTGCACACTTTGATTTAGCATACCATTATGAGTGTTGTCAAAGTGTGGTACCTCAAAAGGAACATTTGATCTGTAACTAGACAAATTGGTCATAAGAACTGCTTTGGCTGTAGAGATCTCGTCACAGTCAGAATCATATGCATCCAAATCATCTGCTTGATAAGCTGCATTGTGTGTAATGACCGTCTGTGTATCTGGACCTTCTGCAACTCCAGGGTCTGCCAAAAATGCCAATTCCTCCTCATTTAGAACTTTTCCAGATCCTTGTGCTTCAACCAAAAGAACTTTATCCCTAAACCATGTAGCATCCCTTTTCCTCTTTGGCTTTGGGCACTGTCTTGCCATGTGGCCTTCCCCTTGGCAGTTAAAACACTTCACAAACCTTTGTTGACCTGAATTATTCCCTCTTGTTCCTGAGATGTTAGCCCGTGTTCTAAAAGTACCAGCAGCAAATGAACTTTGTCTCCCCTGAACCGGTTGAACAGTCACCCTTCCATTATGAATAGTTGCTTGTTGTCTTGGGTTGGAAGAATTTCTTAACTGATTGTTGGTAGTTGGGAAATGAGATGTGACGACAGTAGACAGAAATGACATCATTTTGTTAATGGCATCAATAGGGTCATCTCCTTGCTTAAACACAGGAACTGCTAGACCAGAGTCTATCTGAGGAAATTCAGCAAGATGTGTTTGTTGATTAACTGTGGAGACAGTATATTCAATTTGAGGAATGGATTGTGGTTATTGACAAGCATCTTAATAAACTATGGATGAGTAAGCATTTGGATACGGTGCTAACGGATAAGTAATTGCAAGAGGTGTGGATGAACAAGTAGTTGAGTAATGTTGTGTGGGATGAATTGATCCATATGGAGGAGACGGATATGGTGAAAACTGTTGTTGGAATTGTGGATTGTTGTATGAAGATTGATAAGTGTTAATATGAGACGGTGTCATCTGATGATTCGCAACTAGTGCAAGTGGACCTTGATTGCGCTCACGCATAATGTGGACTTCATTAGCATGAAGTTCGTGTTGTTAAAGATATGCATGAAGCTGATCGAAGTTAGTTGTGTGCAAATCCCTCACCAATTTGACATCCGTGACAAACTTACTCCATTCAGGTGGAAGACTGTTCAAGAATTTGGTTCCAATTTCATTTTGTAAATGTTTATGTCATTGATCAGCTGAGTAAATCTCAAGTAATACTGATGAAGTGATTCCCCCTTGATGTGAGCAAACTTATCAAATACATCATACAATTTACACTCCCTTTCCTACTTTGTCAACGATGTACCTTTCATTAGTAGTTGAACTCTTTCCCATAGATCCTTGGAAACTCTATGATGATTAACGAGTGAATAAACATCAGATGGTAGTCCTTGAAGAATGATATTAGTTGCCTTGAGATCACAATCAGCTTGAATTTTCTCAGTTGCAGAAAATTCCTCATATTTCTTTGTCCTGGTCACACCATTTTCTTCAATCATAGGCCAAATGAGTGGACCATGTTCGACTGATTCAAGAATCATTCTTCCATGCTCTCTGTTTTGCATGTATAGCTCCATTCCGCTTTTCCAAGAATCATACATGTCTTTTTCCAACATTGGTGGACGATTATCACCACCAGAGAGTATCATGAATTCAGCAAGAGTAGTCATTGTAACTTTGTTGGTATGTGAAAAGATTACTTGTTGATCGAACAGTGATAAAAAGTAATTGTGTAAAAGTGATGGCCTTTTGGTCTTGAGATTACACGGGATTTACAATTCTTGATGAAACCAGGAAAAATAAGTAAATATTTCATGGGATTTTACACACCAAAGAAAAACCGTATAAATCTTTTATGCAGAGTGTATAAATCGGTTAGGTCTAGGCACACATATAAATCGGTTGGGCTTACTACGTGTATAAATCGGTTGGGCTTAATGGATGTATAAATCGGTTGGGCTTAGAGGGTGTATAAATCGGTTAGGCTTAAAAGACGTATAAATCAGTTAAGCCAATGATGTATAAATCGGTTACGTATGAAACGTATAAATCGGTTAAGCCACGCCAACGTATAAATCGGTTACCAATAAAACGTATAAATCGGTTAAGCCACTCCTACGTATAAATCGGTTACCAATGAAACGTATAAATCGGTTAAGCCACTCCAACGTATAAATCGGTTAAGCAACAAAAACACGTATAAATCGGTTACACCAATGAAGACGTATAAATCGGTTAACCACCCAGAAAGTATAAATCGCCTAGAACAACCTTCAAAACCTTTAAAGACACACTTTTTGACGTTTTTTCTTAAAATTTCTTGTACAACTAGTAGTTTTAAGCCTAAAAGTACCTTAAAATGCAAACTTTATGATTTTTAACACAAAAGGTTTAAAATCAAGATTCGTAGTATTAAAACCCTTCGGAAAAAATTTCATCAAAATATGATTTTTCTTGGATCTTTGCTTGTACACCTTGTATAACTACGATACTAGAACCTTTATACCAAAGTATGATTCTAGAACGATTACAATCTAACGGGGATCAAAGATCCTTGGGGCTACAAACAACTTCTAGGCGTCTACTTAGAGAACTCACGCCTAGAACTCACACACACCTTTACTAGTCGACTACATTTTTCTATGCAATATCACACAAAATAACACATTTCTTCACTTTAAACAACATATGGTCACATTATTAACACTTTTGGTCACATATTACAAAAGGCCACACAAACATAGAATCATGGTGGCTATTGGATAATCAATAGTCACGACAAATTACAACATTTCTTCGCTTTAATACACATATGGTCACACTTATATCACTTTGGTAACTTCATGCATATTGTATGTGACTAAATACCCAAAAAAAACATGCTTTGTGTGCTAAATATCCAAAAAGGCCACACAAACAAAAAATTCATGGTGGCCATTTGGATGAACACTACTCACCAAAAAAATACACTTTTTCTTCACTTTAAACAGCATATGGTCACACTTATTAACACTTTTGGCCACTTTATGCTTAATTGTATATGACTAAATACCCAAAACAAACATGCTTTGTGTGACTAAATATTACAAAAGGCCACACAAACATAAAATTCATGTGGCCATTGGATGATCAATAGTCACACAAAATACACATTTCTTCACTTTAAACAGCATATGGTCACACTTATTAACACTTTTGGCTACTTTATGCTTAATTGTATGTGACTAAATACCCAAAACAAATATGCTTTGTGTGACTAAATATTACAAAAAGCCACACAAACATAACATTCATGTGGCCATTGGATGAACAATAGTCACACAAAATACACTTTACTTCACTTTAAACACCATATGGTCACACTTATTAACACTTTTTGGCCACTTTATGCTTAATTGTATGTGACTAAATACCCAAAACAAACATGCTTTATGTGACTAAATATTACAAAAGGCCACACAAACATAAACTTAATGTGGCTATTGGATGATCAATAGTCACACAAAATACATATTTCTTCCCTTTAAACAGCATATGGCTATTATTTAGAGCAAAATGTGAAATCGAATGTGACCAATATATTCATAACAAGAAAATAAAAAAGGATTTTACACCCCAGCGAGAATCGAACCCGCGACCTCCCTTACGGAAGTCAAGCGGGTTACCATCTTGCCAGAGTAACCTATTCGTTAATGTAATGCATTTTCTTTATAATATAGATGTTTAAGCTTCATTGTTTTTGGCTAGTAGCTTAAAGAGTGCTTATAGAAACTGCTTATTAAACCGCGGCTTCTTCTGTGACAACCATGACTTGAGCAAGTTAGTCAAACCGTTAGTGTTGACTTATGTGTCTGATGCAAAGTATGGTTTATGTGATTCTATGTGTTTATATATGTTTTTATGTGTTTATGAGGTATTGGTAACCAATCTATTGAGTGTTAAAATATCAGTTTTAGAGTTTGGTTTTGATTTAAACTACTTAAACTCAACTAATTTTGTAACAACTATATGTAAACCGCGCATCTTTACTTAATCATGCATAACTACCTTAGTTTGCTTCACTCATCCTATTTCTTTGTCACACTTGTGATGATCTATGTAAGTATTTCCTAGGTCATGAACATATTACACGAATCAACCGTCTATGTAAAATTCTGTTAAGGCAACGCATATGTAAGGTAGTATGAAGACTATTACAAGGCCTCTAAGAGTATATTACATACATTAAAACACGTAAAAGGGATCAACCATATTAGGGGTAAGGTAGTATGAAGACTGTTACCGATGGTATCCTTTCTACACACTCGTGTTTCCCTAGACGTCTATGCAAATGTAATATTTTATAGCCAGTTTTCTAGAGCCTAACGCACTCATCCATCATAAGAAGCAATATTAAAAGGATCTACAAACCAAGTTTCATGAAATCATAAGTAAATACTAATAGCCTAACATGTTAAATAAAAGAGAAGAACAAGAATCATTCAAACAACACATAGACATATTAAATGAATAAAAGATAGATGACTTCACTTGATTAAAACGTATGTTTAAGGCTGATACAATAGGGTTTTAATACCCTAAAAACGCTCTAAAAGCTGCTACAAATACTTAGGGTTCGTCTCCTAAAAGTTGCACACAAGTTCCACACTAAAACCCTAAAAACGAGTTTGTATATATAGGAAATAGGCCGCGATGGCATCGCAAGATTCCTGACGCCGTCGCTTTGCCGAATCTTCTTAGGGTTTCTTTTGAGGCGGTTACGTTCTAACGCCATCACACAACTTCTAACGTCGTCGCTTGTAAGTTCTGACGGCGTCGCCAGAAATTGTGACGCCGTCACTAGGCACTGTACGCGCATTCTTGAAACCACTTCGTGTAAAGTTGTAATCTTGTCTCATTTCTTCCCAAATTGAGTCTAAGTCACGTGTATTTCCTCCAAGAGCTTCCCAAATGCTAAAAACACAAAAAGGAACAATTAAGCACATATTTTGGGCATATTTGCATGATTTAGGGGGTTAAATGACCCTGAAAAAGTGCATAAAATGACATCTCATCAAATACCCCTACACTTGGAATTTGCTTGTCTTCAAGAAAATAAGCTTTTCTACCTAGATAATAGCAATATCGGGGGGCATTTAACTTGATTTTAAAAGATAGTTTATGGCACAACCTATTAGACCTCGTAATTAAAAGCACATAAAATATACACTAGCACCTCACAATAAGTTTTTGGATTCTCTCTTTCTCTCAGGTGTATAATGAATTATAACAATAATTGGAAACGGGAAAATAACACTCATTACATGTCGTAGCATACAAATTACCATAGGCTTGGTAAAGGATAAAAAACCTCCACCGCAATGGCGTAAGCGCCTAGGAATTACTATCAAAGAGGTCTTTAAAGGGTTGTGATGTATGGGTGTAAGTTAAAATGGAAATGATTAGATGAGATATATTTGGGTGGATTTGGGTTGGTGGTGAGTTGGTTAAATACAAGAATACACGTGAAGGCGTTGCTAAGCCAAGACTCGACTAAACTAGGACTAAGATATACAAACTTTACAACTAACTATCTTGATATATACATGAACATAAGCAAAATGACACCCCGTACATTTTTTTTCTCTTTTTTCATATACATTTTTTTTTATTCTTCTTTCTCTTTTTATATATATTTTTGTACACTTTTGCCCTGCCATTTGCTGAAACATAATAATACATGACTTGGGGTTTATAATTGCACCCCTACACTTGAGTTTTAGAACTCTTAAACATAAACTAATCTAATGACCTGAATTAAGAGGATCAACATAACATGGAGCGTATTACGCACTTATAAGGGTAATAAATTGATTTTCTTCCCCATCTCTTCATAAAATAAAAACTACCATGAATCTCAATCATCCCAAAACTATAGACACTAATCATAAGACTCGACTTAGTAACCATGTACTCAAGTAAAAATTACCTGGGTTTATAACAATAATGTACTAAAAGCGAGTACATACAAGGAAGGCTAAGGTGATTTGGATGTAACAATGTGTTAGGTCTTGATTATCTTGAATCATACATGATCATCAATGAAAGCTTAGAGAGAATAGTTGAGGAAGGCAAGTATTTAATTTTTAAATATTATAAAATGGAGGGAAAAAGGAAAAGATTATTACAAGGCTTAACCCCCTAATAGTGATTAAGAAGGGTATTTATAGGAGAGGAAAGGAAGCTTCCCTTCCTTTATTTTTCTAATGTTTCACTTCTAGTCCCTAGACTTTGGTAATTATGCTATTTCTTACTTTTAGGATAATAAACCTTATTACAAGCTACATTATTCTTAACAAAATAAAGACTAATGACTAAATATAATAAAACCACATAATCGACACTTTTCTTGAACCTAACAATCTCCCCCTAAGGGTCGATTATTCTGGGCGTTCCCATCGTGGTCCAAGTGGTCTTCCATTCACATACATCTCCCATCTTCTCATCTGATTGCGATACTTCAATCTCACTTTAATTTCTTCTTCAAATAATTTCAAATACTCAACCTCATCTTCAGTAAGATCTCTTTGTTTATAGCCATACTTAACATCATTATTGTAACTCTTTAGACCTTCTATTACTCTGTTTAGTGTTGCATCACAAAACTTATGAATCTCTGAATGTCTCATCACCCTTTTCTCTTTTTTGCTGTTCTTGTATATTATTCTATGCATGGGCTCATAGATGATGGAGAACATTTTGTGCTTTTCAATTCCTAGGAAAGATATTGTTGGTGCAGTAAGATTAACCTTCTGTTGATAGCTTTCTATTCCAAGTTGAAAGTCAGCACTTCCTCCATACACTGACTTTTGAATAAAAAACTGATAAAGACCCACAGCAACCTATTTTCTGCATAATCAGGTAACCTTGCCATTCATGATAACAAGTAGATATCTAATATCATTCTTACTGAGATTCATGTAATCAAACTCCGTAATTGCCACTATGTACTCATTGTGCATCTTCTTTACTTCTGCAACTATCTCTGTGATGAACTTGTGTTCATGGCCCAGTTTCCCAATGTGTCTTGATAACTTGAATGATCTTTGAATTTGAATAAACAACTTCCTTTGGTTTTTCAGGCTCTTTTTGCCTTTTTATGTAGAAGATCTTTGCATGAGGATTCTTCCAATGTTCAACACCATATCGAGCATAAGATTAAATTTCTTACCACACTTATTAACCCATCTAGAATTCCGTTCTTTGATATAACATCATTGAAAATAATGCAGGAAACTTGTGAGTGACAACACTACCTTACTCAGGCCCCTGAATTTCCCTTTCTCCAAAATACCATAGATTCTTGATTTATCAGAGACAAATGCTGGGCTTCAAGGATACTCTCTGACAGCTTTGAACGAGAGGTGTGGTCTTCTCGTGATTTGAGAATGCAAGAATTCCTTTCGTGCTCATCTCCCAAACAATGCACTTTCAAGAAATTCTTCATCTGATCATATGACTGATGATACATCTCCTGAAGTACATCTTTGTCTCAACATCTCATCAGCAATTTTCTTTAGCTCTGCCTCATTAATAGTCAGTGACACTTCTTTCATAATGTCTTGTGATACTTGCTTCGTTGGTATTTCATCATCATCTGAAGCATACGACTCAGTCCAAAAATCATAATCATCAACTTGCTCTTGATTACCTGAAGATGATGGACTTTGTTCACTTTCATTAACCTGTCCAGGCGACTCTCCAATCACATATGCTTCGTACTCAGATGTCTTCTACCGCTTTGCACTATTCTCCCCTTTAGGAGGACCATCATCATAAGGGTCGTCCTGATCTCTTGGGAGAACGACAGAAGTTCTACAAGTAGTTTAAGGTACCTGAAGTGTCTTAAATTTCATCTGAAGTGCCAGTCATATTGCTATGTCCTGTTGCTGCAACTGAGGATTGTTTTTCATTGAAAGATACAGTTAATATTGTTGTTCAGGAACAAATGTTGTTGTGGTTCTGACATGATGACTCAATAGAGAATATTATCTCAAGACTATCACTTCTTACGGCTCATCAACCCAGACTGATAGGCTGTGTATTATCAATTGCTCTTTAGAAATCACACTTTACTTACATTTCATCCTGTAATCCTCCACTCCGATCTCTCTGTAACGTATGCTTCTAGCAATAATCCTAATAGAGTCTCCTGTCCTTTATTCACGATTGCCCTTTCCAAAAGCATTCCTTCTGCAAGCATCCTCTGAGAAACCTTGCACTACTTTAACCTAATCAGGAACTTGCTTCGCTACTTGCTCCTTAATATGCTTATCTACCATCGTGGGTAGAGATTCAACCATTACTTCCTGGAGATGATCAACAAGAGTATCAAATGACTTCTTTGACAAGAACTTTGCTTTCAGATGTTCAAACAAATATCCATAACGTCCCTGTAACTCCTGAAAGAAACTCTTGTAACGTTTGAAACGAGCAGGTTTGGCTTTGACATAAAGATAGAAGATCGGTTTGTGGCCATTCTCTCCTTGCACGCGTGATAGTACAGCAAAAGACAGCGCAGAACTCCTTAGAAATACGACTATGGTGAGTATCGTTTGATACCTAGTCGGACTAGACACAGTTACACCGACTCACTCCACCTGGCGCGCGTCTAAATACCTCATCAGTCACCGTATTTACGGTAGTCGCTAGCTGCGGAGTAGCGATAGCAGATGCGAATGCGAAGCGATACGAGAGAATCTAGCGCTGGAGCGAGTGAATTCGCGAGCCAGACAATGAGCTCTGACTACCTATCTCCAATAACACTCTCTCAATTCTCCCTACTACAACAATTCCTTTCTATTAGCGAGCATACTCACAATCACAAATACGTACACATCAGAATGGACACGCACGCTCAATTCAACAAGCTCTGTAGAATCGAATTCACTCGTCTCAACTTGGCTGTGATGAGAGCTCCTACATATCTATGTGACGAACGCACACTAATCAGAACATATATGACCACCAACAAATCATCACTAGAGGATTAATATCGAAAAAGACACACACCTCGAGCAACGACTTCATCTATTTGAGATGACACACTCTATCATGGTTCTATGAGTGTACTCTATCAAAACTCACTTCATAAGTACAGTGAGAGTCTCTTGAGCATTCATCGACCTAAACATGTCTCTGAATCTCTGTGCAACGATTAGGCGTAACAAATGTATCGTTAAACAGATATTACGGTAACATGGGTGGCTGAGGGGATAACTAGTCATACATGGTGATAGAGTCACATAGCATTGACACACACAGCGCGTTCGACACTGACTGAGTGACTATAGAGCGGGTTCTTAGTGAGGTCTCTAATCTCCCTCTCTAGTGACAATACAATTCATGCATTCATACATAAGCAATAATTCTATTCTCTACCGATGCGTGTACTGTGATGTAGTTAGAGATGCAGGCGAGGTTCTGCGAGTAGAAAGTCAGAGAGTCTTGAGTTAGAGACAGCGTTCTGTATACAGATTCAACGTGGAGGATTACGAAAGGTCACAGGTAGGCACACTCTAATGTGCTGGGAGTTCAGATCTAGCGAGACAGCATGGACGTGTATATACATCATTGCAATTGGAAGTCACTTACTACTAAAGGTGATAGAGCACTGAGGGTGTGTTGTCTACGCCGTGTTCACTTGGATGCTCTGTAAATTAGGTCAGATTCAATTATCGGCGTGGTCTGTGCATAGAAGTAGAGACAGTGGTGTAGTGCACGTGAGTGATAAGGATTCAGTCAAGGCCTACCTGAAAGGGAGAATTAATAAAAAGTACAGCATACCTTCAGTAAGGATATATGTATTGTAATTTAATATGAGATCATAGAAGTATGGAATAGTAATGCAAAAGATATCATTGGAGACTTCCTGAATTAAAGATATTTGTAAGTTTATAATAATATTTAAATTTGGGATATAGGTCCTTGGGGGGGGTTGGGGGGGTGGTGGGGTGTGGGTGGTGGGTGTGGGGGTTGGGGGGGGGTGTGTTTGGTTGGGGTGTGTGGGTGGGGGGGTGGTGGGGTGGGGGTGGGGGGTTGGGGGTGGGTGTGGAGGTGGAGAGGGGGTGGGGGGGGGGGGGGGGGGGGGGGGCGGTGGGTGGGGGGGGGGGGGGGGGGTGGTTGGGGGGTGGGAGGGGGGGTGTATGTGGGTGAGGGTGGGGGGGCAGCCGCCTTGAGATCTTAGGAAAATTAGTCATGTAATGACTAATGATGATCTTAGTAAATCTGGGATAAGGAATCGAAGATGTTGGATGATGAAGAGAATAATAAAGTCCTTCCCATAGTAGCTCCGCATAATCAACATGAATGTTATTGATAAAGCAATACATCATTTGCATTATCTGCAATGGTGGTTTATCCCATCCAGTTATGCGTGTTGTCAAGTATTTGGAAAATATCTTGCACAATGTTTGCCATGGCTGCAGAAGACCAGTTGTCTTAAAGCTTGATGATGTCTTCAGCTCCATTGTAAATCCCAATTCATTTTTTTAGATAATGGAACCAAGGTCTAAAAATAGATGGTGAGGGCATGAAACATTAGAAAGTTGTCATTTGCTTGTGTAAGGTTAAAGATGATCTAAAGTCATCCAGTGTAAGAGAAAAGATTTCTTTGTCAAGCAAAACAAGAGCCTATACTTGATCCTTCTTCCGTCAACGTATGGCCAGAATTGTGCCATAAGATCCAAGGTACTGAGTGAGAAGCAGCAATGCTGAATCATAACCGATGATCCTTGATGATAATCATCAAATTTTTGCTTTCAGGAGGACCATGCACTGTATCAAAATCAACTAATTGTTAGCAAACCATTAGATCTTATCTACTTGTTTGAGGACATAATTCGTCTAGGATGAACATATACTGCATGTTGTTGTTGTGTCCATGATGATTACTAGAATGAATGAAATAAAGATGTTAGTAACAAACAATCCTTTGACATTTTGGTCGTTTAGCACACATGTCTTCTTTATATGTCCCCCGTGGCAATCTCTTTTCGAACATATTTTTGATTAGTTTGTTTCTCATGTGCTCGTTCTTGCTTTTTCTAGCAATGCCAATAAAATCGCTTTATCGAATCTTTCTTTTTGATTATCATTTTTGTGTGTTCTCTGGCAATTCTTTTTTCGAACACACATGATTTGCTTTTTCCGCGTATGGATTTAGCTCTCTCGTTCTGTTTTTTGGAATATCCTCACAAGAAATTATTTGTGACATGATACTCTTTCAAGAAAGATGAAAATTTCTCTTTTGGTTCTAATCAAGACGCTTTTATGAAAACTGAAATAGAAATCATACATCTTCTTAAAATCATTTTTATGAAAGAGTACCATTTTGACACTAACAGATTTTTGAGAACTTTTTCAGAAATCATGTGACAAAAACTTTTCGTATAACATAGAATCATTCAATAACAAATCCACAACTGAATGGTCACTAAGGTTTTGTCACTCCTCATTCTGTTCATTGCAGAAAACGGTCGAAACCGGACATGACTTAGACCACTTAAACAATTGAGACTTGGATTTTTCAGATTCAAGTTATAAAAACTTTTTCACTTTTACTTTTTGTCATGAATCCTAAACAATGAAGACAAACGGATCTAATTCAATAACTGAATGGTCACTAAGTCACTCACTCCTCATTTTGTTCATTGTAGAAAACGGTCTAAACCGGACATGACTTAGACCACTTAAACAATTATGAATAGACTTATTTGACACATAACTTAGAATGCATTAAAACTTGTTTCCTTTTGCACAATCATTTGATGTTTTGAAAAACACATGAGAGACTGATCGTTTTGTTCCTCAGACATTCAAGAATTAATCATCATAAGCATTCACTTATCCACAAACCTCATTTTACAGATTTTGACTTTTTGACTTATTGAATATTACCAGAATAAGGGTTTTGAGTTTGATTTTTTCTAAATTTGAACAAACTAAGAATAAAAAGTAAATCCTTTGACTGATTACAAACAAACTCGATCTATTTAAGTTTTAATAAACTTCAAAAACAATACAGTCAAAGCAAACTCGATAACATAAACTCTATAACCACCGCACTTTTTTTCGAGTTTCATTTTTAGCATCGAATTTATTATGTAAGACCATTTCTAAACTATTTTTCACATATTTCCATCTAATCATTGATTATTATAGACCTAGATCCTAATCATTTATCACAAATTCGATAAATCATAAACTCGGTAATCATCAAACCTTATCGAGTTTAAACTCGATAAGTCAAAACAGCTTATAACTGATTCCATATGCATATCCACTTACGTTTGAGCAAGAAAAATGATTGTAGTCGTTATAATGAACTCAGAAAACGTTTCTTGGATTTTCTTCTCAAACTCGGTTAATGGATTCGGTGAAGATAAAAAGTAAAAATAAACATTTTCCTCCTTATATAGTAACCGAATATCAAAGTTTGAGGAACGACAGTTTCATCCCCTGTAGTTTTCTTTTTTCGATTTAACTCATTTATTTTCTGAATTTTGATTTGAAATTTTCAAAAACTCCCCCTCGAGTAATGATGACTTTTCAAAATTTGACCAATATTATCCTAAACTCCCCATTGGAATGAAATCATGCTAAACACTTAGTCCAAAAAATGAAGATTTTTGTTTTTCAAAGTCCAATTTAAATTTCTAAATTAAAACTCCCCCTCGAAAATATATCATTTTTCAAAGTCAATTTATTTGAGAGATCATTGTTTTCATTTAATTTCAGAAATGATGTATAAGAATGAAATTTTGCAAGAACTTCCCCTCAGATTAGTATCTTTAATATATGTTTTTTTTTCTTTTTTTCATAAAAAAAATGACAAATCTTTTTGTATTTTTGAAGTTTTGCAATTTTTGTTTTGTTTTTCGAAAATTTATTTACATGTTTTCGATGTATGATATTTTCAAGAATATAACTTTATCAGACATTCCAACTGAGTTGGAGTCATATATCTCATACCAATGCAATGAACCAAATACTCAAAGTGTTCTTTAGGAAGAGCTTTAGTAAATAGATCCGCAAGTTGGTATTATGTGCCAACAAAGTAAAGTTCCACAGTACCCTTCTCAACATGTTCCTTAATAAAATGATACCGAATGTCTATGTGCTTTGTCTTTGAATGCTGAACCAGATTTCATGAGATAGCAATGGCACTCTTGGAATCACAATACATCAAAATCTGGTTGTACTTGTATCCATAGTCTAGCAGTTGTGTACGCATCTAAATAACTTGTGCACAGCAGGCAGACAAGGAAACATATTCAGCCTCAGCAGTAGACATCGTAGTACAATATTGTTTCTTTGAACTCCAGCTCACAAGCTTCACCTAGAAATTGTAATCCTCCTGAATCCTTTTAACAGTCATCTTTATATCTCTGCAATGGTCCGCATCTGAATATGCAATTATTCATCCAAATCTTTCAATACCATAGTCCCATGTTGTAGGACTGTCTTAGGTATCGAAAGATCCGTTTAACCTCTTTGAGGTGTTTAACCGTAGGACGTGTTTGATAGCGAGCACATACAAAAGTAGCATAAGCAATGTCTGGCCAGTTGGCTGTTAGGTACATTAGCCCTCCTATCATACGACGATAAGTCGTTTGATCGGTAGGAGTGCCTTGTAAATCAGCATCCAGTCTCATCATTGCATAGAGTGCTCATTGATACCTCAGGGTGAACAAATAGAATTTCTCTAAATTAACTCACCCCAGTCCAAAAAAGAACATGGTCCAAGAACAGTCTTAAATAGGTCTGGCCTAATTTCAGTTAATGCTGCTAGACCAGTTAATACTGTTCAATCAAGAACAGTAGTGAATAATGTAGGACCCATGAAAAATGTTATTAATAATGCATATTCAACTGCTAAAAGGCCTTTTAACAAAATAACAACAGCTAATAACAGTAATTTCACTAAAAAGGTTAATACTGTTAAGAGAACAAGGGTTAATATTGCTAAGCCAAAAGCAGTTCTTAGTGCTGTTAAGAAAAACAAGGGAAATGCTGTTAAGGCCTTAGCATGTTGGGTTTGGAGACCAAACCACAAAGTTTTAGACCATGTCTCCAGAAACAATGGTGCATCAATGTCCTTTAAAAGATTTGACTATATTAATGCACCAGGCAGATCTAAGTCAGTAATGGCTTGGGTCCCCAAAAGAAACTAAGTTTCCTACCATTATGTGCAGGGAAATCCACAACAAGATTTAAAGAATAAAGGAGTGATTGACAGTAGATGCTCTAGGCACATGACAGGAAACAGATCCTATCTTACAGATTATGAAGAAATTGATGGAGGATTTGTTGCCTTTGGAGGTAATTCCAAAAGAGGAAAAGTTACTGGGAAAGGTAAAATAAGAACTAGTAAATTGGATTTTAAAGATGTGTATTTTGTAAAGGAACTAAAGTTTAACCTCTTTAGTGACTCACAAATGTGTAACAAGAAGAATAGTGTTCTTTTTACTAATACTGAATGTGTTGTTCTGTCTCCAGACTTTAAGTTAACTGATGAAAATCATGTTTTGCTTAAAGTTCCTAGAAAGGATAACATGTACAGTGTTGACTTAAATAATGTTGTTCCTCAAGCCACAAACCAGATGAATCTAATCTTTGGCATAGGAGGCTTGGACATGTAAATTTCAAAACAATGAATAAACGGGTAAGGGGAAACCTTGTAAGAGGTTTACCTTCAAAACTTTTTGAAAATTAAAATCACACCTGTGTTCTTGTCCAGAAGGAAGCAAAGCTTCTTGTAAGGACCAAAATAGTTAGTATCAATCAGTCCAACGCATTACAAATGTTTCACAGTGGATTTGTTGGCCCAAACATTTGTAAAGAGTTTAATGAAAAAGATGTACTCCTATTGGTCACAGATATTATAGTATGTTTAGTTTTGGTTTTCTTTTTAGCCACTAAGGAAGAAACAAATGAAAACCCTTAAACATTCTAACAAAAACATCAAAAAAAATCTAAAATTACCTTAGGGTAAAGTAATTTAGATGTGACAATGGGATTGAATTCAAGAATAGGGTCATGAATCAATTCTGTGAAATAAAGGGTATTAAGAGAGAATTTGGTGTTGCTAGGACTCCACAACAAAATGTAGTAGCTGAAAGGAAAAATAGGACACTAATAGAGGCTGCTAGGTAACTAAGCTAGCTGATTCAAAAATTGCGAACGATCAAATATCAACTTTCTGGCTAAGCAGTTAATACTGCTTGTTATTCCAAAATAGGGTGTTAGTTATCAACCCTCACAACAAGACTGTTCACAACCCCGCCAAGGTGGCCGGAACACGAGGCGTAACATCAATGTAAAATATCAAACTACAACACAATGGTGACAACAATAGAGAATCACGAAAATGCATAACTAAATATAAAGACACAATGTTTCAGACAATACCTAAAAACAAAAGAAACCGCACGGCGACCTTGTATTAAAGACAAATGGTCTCATCAATTACAAAGACATAAATGACTTACGAACCAAATAAAATCAAATACATTCAACAATATCCATGCAACAAACACTAACAAAACTCAGGAGCGAACTCAAACTCCACATGCATTCCTACGGTCTTTTCTAGCCACTCTTTTAGCCATAACATCCCTCATGATGCTTCACCTGAAAAATATGCTTAAAAAAGTCAACAAAATGTTGGTTAAAGTCATAGGTTTTTAGACACAATAACAAAACCTTCAAACAATTGCGCGCTACTAAACCAATTTGATAACAACCAACGAGTCCTGCAATTCCACGTATACATCACATCACAACAAAAGGTTCATGGGTATCTCACTTACCTCGTCGATCGAAACACAAAGTTAGTAGGTATTATTTCAACCATTCAGTTGGATTTGATTAAGTAGTAAACACCACTCTCCAACCGAACTCACATACCTCAAAACGCCTCCAATTAAACACAAAGCCATGGAGCGTACCACATAAACAACTCTAATTGAACACAAAGCCATAGAGCGTATCACATCACAATCAATAACCATATGACACATAATCACATCAACTAAAATATTTAAACTCATAGCATCATTTTCACCCCAAGAAAACATAAGAAAAAGGGGCTATGAAACTCACCGGATGCTAAAGCAATTCCCAAAATCCTCGCACACAGCTAAACAACAAAATAACATGTGTTACATGCTACTAAGCCAAAAGCTTAAGCACATGTAACAATTGATTTATGGATTTCTAAGGTGTTTTTTACCCACATTGGTCCACCTACCGAACACCATAGCCAACATTTACATTTAGATTACATACTTTTTAGTTGTTCACAATTTACCCGAAAACACATAATTTTAGTGTCAATTTCTATTATTCTAAAACAAACCTACGTACCTTTATAAATTTTACCAAAATCACAGGTTCATATCATGAGTTTCCTATTATCTTCAAGATTTTTACACTAATTTATTTCCCCTCTTAAGTACCCCAAATAAAATCAAACTTTTAACTACTCAGTTTCATATCTGAACGAACACTAAAAAGTTTAGACCTAAAAATCATACTTAGACTCCAAATCAGAAGCTCTACTTTGGGAGCGTTTTAATAGACACATATAACTAAACTCTTGTAGGTTGTATAATCCTAATTCGAATTTTAAGTGGGGGTTTCAAACACCATGTAATCTGACCTAAATATGACACCAAATTACTGCATTGACACTTTTTCCTTGCAACCAACTTTTAAAATGACTTCCAACCATGAAACTTCGAGGCTGGATGTTCTGAAAACTAGACTCTCTGAGCTACATCATAGGCACTGGAATCACATCAATTCATGCTTCTAACCTCTAGATATTCACGAAACAACACAGCCCTAAATTCTGCTCAAACCTAAATCAAGTTCAACAACGCATTTCTAAACCTAACCGAATACATCATCATGCTAATAATTCATCCCCAATAATTATAAACTATTTTAATTATTTAATTTATAGATTTTTATAAACCCTAATTATCCATCTTAATAATTTGTTACAGTGATTTAAAGAAAACTATACACAAAACTTAAATTAAACATACCTAAACCTTGATTCTGAATCAACTTAATCACCAACTTCGTTCTGATATAAAAAAAAAAATCTTTTTTTCTTCTCTTTGATATTCGGTCGAACCAGGGAAAAAGCGGAGATGAAAGATGTGATATAGGGATTTTATTTATTTATATTATACTACCCTAGAATCCAAATTGTTAATCAGATTTGTTTCTTTTTTTTACATTTTTTCTTTCTTTAAATCCTGATCCAAGACACGCTACCTTTTTATTAACTATTTTTTATATATTTTCCATATACAAATTCTATTTACTATTCATGTATAAAAAAAATAGTTTTTTTATATTTTTATTATTAATTAATTACCTTCAATATCTCTATGTATTTATAAAAACCTAAGCTACTTTGGTAAACCATTTTTGCTTATTAAACTACTTTCTGAAAATAACTTTTCATTTTCCCAAATTCATCACTTTCTATATAATGGAAAATTTACTACCAACTTCCATATACAAACCACATTTCCTTTCCCATATCACACACTTCCTACAAACGCATAAATCCTTAAAAACTAGTATTGACATAGCAATGCATGCACCACTCTTTTCATATCCATTATCCCAACACGTAAGAATGCATATTTACACCAAACTCAAACAAAAACAACACACAAAATGAGATGCCACATACACCTCAAATGACATCAAGCACATAATTAACTCACTTAGCCCACAAAATGCACATAAGCACAACCTTACACACATAAAAATGAACATTTAGCCATTTCAAAAGGTTTAAACTAACTTGCTCAACTCACAGTTGTCACATGATCCCTCCTTAAGGAAATCTCATCTTGAATTTAACTAGCCTATTCAACAGTACATCCAACAAATAACGAGGATCTAAGACTATCCTATGGTTTCGCGCTGCCCAAGTGAACTCAGACCACGCTTTAAATTTTAAGAACCTTACAAGTGTTATCTTACATGCTTCAAATTTCTAATCTTCGCAGTCCATAATCTCTACGATTCCTCAACAGAAACATAAAGTCTTGTGCGATTTGAGATTTCATTCAAACGGCAACTATGCAAATTAGCATCCCGCCAAATACTTCTTTAAATTTGACACGTTGAAATGGTGTCATGCACACTACTCCAACTCCTTGCAATCTTAACCGATAAGCAACAAGGGCGAATCCTTTCAAGGATCTTGAATGGTCCTATGTATCTGGGTGCCAACTTACCCTTCTTTCAAAAACGCACTAAAACGCCCTTAAAAAAGTCCAAGGTGACAGACCTTACATAGTACGCTATCACCACCAACAACCACTAACACTTTACGTCTCTTATCCGCATAGCTCTTTTGATGATCTCTTGCCACTTTGAGCTTTTCCTTTATCAATACAACCTTATCTGTCGTATCTAGTACTAAACTCAGGCCTAGTCAAACTACCTCATCCAATTCTCTGCCCATAAGAACAGGCGAACTACATTTTATTCCATACAAAGCTTCAAACGGAGCACACCGAATGCTCAAATGATAACTACTACCAAAATCGATAACACATTGCCCTTGATTATATCTTCCAACCCAAAGTCTGAATATAACGTTCACTTTGTCCATCCGCTTGAGGATGCAAGAAGTTAACTCAAATCCAATCGCGTCTCTAACACTTTCTGCAGCGTCTGCCAAAACCACGAGGTAAATCATCCATCTCAATCTGAGTTGATCATCACCATAATTCCATTCCTTGCTATTATCTCATCACATAACTCATTGCCAACTAACATCACATCTTGGAAATCATCTTGTATAGCTAGAAATTAAGCTAAACTTGGTCAGTCTATCCGACCATCACCCAAATCACATCATACTTACTACTTTGACCTTATAAATTTAGTGATAAAATCCATGGTGATTCTATCTCATTTTCATGCAAGTATATCAGGTTGTTGCAGCAAACCAAAAGTCTTTGACATTGCAGCATTCACCACTTAAACATGTCCGAAATTTGCTAATATAGATAGCTATATCCTTCTCTATTCATGGCCACCAATACATGTCTCTATTTATAGTACTCTTAATCCTCTCTCCGAATGTACCAACTACCTAGATGCATGGCCCTCATCCTTTTCACTTCCACCAATGGAACCTAAATACATCTATAAAAATACAAACTCTTGTCTTCTTTCCTTTCCATCTGTTGATTCTAAACATGTAGCCTTTCTCGAGTGCTTTTTCTTGCTTTGAAAGCTCACATTGGGCTGCCATATCATTCCTCATACTCCGTACTGAATGGACAAGAGCCATTTACGCTCGAACACATCTATGTTGCAACTCGTCCTTCCTGGATGGTAGCGAATTTCAACACATACTCACTATATCAATTTAATCCATCAAGTATTAACCATCATCTGCCCTCGTTTCATTTGTTGGTCCAAGGTCACACAACATTTCTGCTGGCAAGCGTTCTCTACCTTGGACGTCCTCACTTTGGAGTAGCCAATATCTGTCCTTTACATTTGACTGATAGTCATGAAACATTGCTCTTACTCTCGTCTTATTTCACTCTCACCCCTCTACTCAACGCTCAACCACTACATTTTGATTTATCGAAGCGTCACACAAATCATTCTTCAAGGTCTAGAAAGCCTCTTCTCTCGATCTGCTGCACGCCCACTCATACTTTTGATTCCTCCAGGGGTTTATCAATTCTTAAGAATAGTTTTGCGTAATGAAACGTAGGTTACAGTAACCTGCCAATCCTGAGAATAACATATCCAATAGTGTCGTAGATACTTCCTAAGATTCTTCACTGCCTCACACTAGTAACCTAGCATACAACTTCTCCTCCATATAATAATCAACACTAACTTCACAATGAACCCATTAGCTTCTCTTCTTGAACAAATGACACCTGGTGCTCCTCCTAAAAAATGACAGTCGTATGAAACCCTGACTTGCATCTCTTGAAGTTGTTCACACAAATCTTAGCATTTCCAAAGGTGCTAGTACGAAATGAGTACTTTGCACTTGGCGTGCGCTCCAGGAACAAAATCTATGCGGAATTCAACTTTTTCGTCGTGATGGCATGCGACAAGATCTTTTGGAAACACATCAATAAATCGTCGTACAAACTGAAAAATCACTATTTGGTTCATCTACCTTTGTGTTCACTAAGGTTTTCACGACTCCTTGAGTACGTTCACCATGAACCCAAAGTATCACCTTCCAATGGTATTCTAACCACCTTCTCATGACATACTATCACAAACTTCCTTTTGGACAACCAGTCCATTCCCACCACATATCACATCAAAGCTTCCCATAGAGTTCAACGATATCAACAAACTCCAAGGGTTACAACAATCGAATAGGATAACAAACGAATATCGAGTCAAAGGCTAGAATGCATATAGGAGATTCCACATATGCAAGTAGACGTAGGTCAAATGACATAAGAATCCTTTGAAAAAAAATACGTATATGCACCGAGTGAAAACGCAACGAAAGAAAGACTAACAAGCGTACCCACGACAAATGGAACCATAACAAACAATACTAAAGACGGAAATTCTTATTACCAATAATTGACTTACACAAGACAAATTAAATAATGTTTTTTATAAAAATCGATTTAAATTAAAGAAAGTACTAAAGTATAAAAATCATTTAATAAATAATGAAATTGTCTTAAATGTAATCTTTAAAAAAATCAATCTGGTTGTCATAAAAATAAAGAGATGTTATCAAATGGTTGTATCGTACCTTACGACAAAGAATCACTTTGTAAACCAACTTCTATAATAAAATAATATATTTACCACTCAACAAATTTTCTTATCCATTTGCATATACCCATTTAACATATTCTATTTTACAAGACATTTAAACCACAGTTTTTTCTCAAACAACTAACACAATACTTCAAAAGGACTTTATAATTAGACATCAACTATGAAATATGTGACTCAAACAAAAGACACCATAATACCAAATAGGATCATAAAACACCATAACAGACTCTAACACAATTCCTATTGTTTGAAACTGAAAAAAAAGAAAATACCAGGAACCATATACTCAAAATAAAATCAAACTAACTCGTATACAAGAAAACTCTGCAAGATGTTACGCACCAAAAGAAAACGAAAGTTCTGTATCCAAAAATAAGGATCAAAAGAGGCAAACCTAAAAACATCAATACTAACAAGACGCCAACGGGTTTACGAACACCAAGGGATATACAAAGAAGGGAGAAATGATCACGACTAATATGTTAGGAACCATTAGTGATTAAAAGAAACCTTGATACTCATATACGAGTAATCAATGCACTGAAAAGAACTAACAAACGCCCTATATCTAAAAGAGCAGATTTCGAACAACCAATATACATCGAAACGTCGAATAGGAAAAATCGGGTATCCTTACTAACAAAGTACGATGAAGGGATGCTAAGCTTAGACTTAGGAAATCTAAACAAACAACCAAGCAAACAAGCAACCTCTATAATAGCAATACTAGGTATCCGCAAATACCAGATAGCAGGGAAACTTACTATCTATACAACTCAGCTTAACATATCCTAATCCTCCAACAAGGTAAGAAAGAATAATTCTCTACCCATACTACCATCCTTATCATGAATACACATATCAATAAAAAAACATTTACACTACCATCTTACAACCAAACCAAAAAATGCAATCAAATGGCACAAGTCTACGTGTGTGGATTCCATTATCATTTATGATGGGTGCCACCATAATTATAAGTGCCTCCTTTCACACATGTACTTACTTCCAAGATTACCCATATCAATCATAATTCACATATAAGCACATATACCACATTGCACATCTTAAACCACTCCAACTTAACACATAAAAAGATGCTCCTCAAATAATACTTCCTATATCAAATTGAAACCAAAAACGACATAAAAGGATGAAAGTCTCACAACGAATTCCAAAAAATGAAATATCCAAAAGAAATAAATCAAAACAATATGAAACGAGGTAAAGGACAGGATAAACTTATGTTGGGCCTCAGCTTGTTGGACTTTGCCTTCTGCAAGAATCACCAAGCGACTCCGCAATGTCCAGCCCTAATTACACTCATCTGAAAATCGGAATCAACCTATCCTATCTCCTTCGGTTCCACAAGAGGCTCCTTATAACGCTTAAGTCCAGTTGGAAAACGGTTCCCCAACAACTTCTTACAGGAGGGAGGAAAAACAAAACTAAAATACTAAGAAATAATAGCATATCATATCAAATAAGTGTAGTCAAAATAACTAAATGAAAAACTTAGCAAACTATTAAAATATATAAGCTATGCAAAAAATAGAAGGGGAAAGCAAGCAGTTATAGCATTAAACACTTAAGCCCTAAATAAATCTACATGAAGGACCCCTAGGTTATAGTCTAGGCTCAACCACCTACTTCTCTATATCTAAAGGCTTTGATACTAATCTGTCACACCCCGCCAAGGCGGAAACACGAGGCGTAACATCTGATATCATACATAACAACAATGGAGTAAACATAAAGAATCACTAAAATGCTTAACTAAATATAAAAAGACACAATGTGTCGCGCATAACAAATACAAAAAAAACAAAAGAAACTGCACGGCGTCTTGTATTAATGACAAAGGGTCTCATCAATAAAAAGACATAAATGACTTACGAACCTAATAAAATCAAATAGCATTCAAAAGAATCAATGCAACAAACACAAACAAAACTTAGGAGCGAACTCCAAATGCATTGCTACGATCTTTCTATCCACTTATTTTAGCCTTAGCATCCTCATGTTGCATCCCTGAAAAAAAATGAAGCTTAAAAAAAGTCAACATAATGGTTGGGGAGTCAGGTCATTCGTTAAGACACTAACAAAACCTTTCAACTATAGAATGCGATTACTAAAAACAATTCATAACAAAATCGTAGCTGTGTCCTGCAGTCACGTAGACATCACAAAAGAGAACACATCACCTCACAAAAGGGTCATGGGTAGCTCACTACCCTCTGATCGGAACACAAAGTTAGTAGGTATTATTTCAACCCTTCAGTTGAATTTGATTGAGTGGTAAACACGACTCTCCAACCGAACTCACATACCTGAAAATGCCTCCAATTGAACACAAAGTCATGAAGCGTACCACATAAACGACTCCAATTGAACACAAGGTCATGGAGCGTATCACATCAAAATCAATAACCATATAACACATAATCACAGCAACTAAACCATTTAAACTCATAGCATTATTTTCACCCCAAGAAATCATAAGAAAAAGGGGCTATAAAACTCACCGGAATGCAAAACAATTTCCCAAAATCCTCGCACACAATCTAAACAACAAAATAACCACGTGTTCCATGCTACAAGTCCAAAAGCTTAATCACATGTAACAAATCATTTGATGAATGTATAAGGTGTTTATTTACCTCAAATGGGTCACCCCGAAACCATGCCTAAACTAACATTACCAAATTTGTTTACATAACTTTATCAAGTGTTTCAAAACAATTTTCCCAAAAACACAGAATCTATTAGTTTCACTTTAATATTTTTCTAACCACACCAACTACCTTTATACATTTTATAGCAAAAAATCACATGTTCAATATCATAGTTTATTATCTCCATATTTTATCACTAGTTTATTTCCCCCTTAAGTGCCCCCAATATAAAAATCTAAACTTTTACTACTCAGTATCGGATCTGAACGAACACTAAAACGTTGGACCTAAAAACCAACATATACTTCCAATCAGAAGCTCTCCTTTGGGGATTTTTTAATACCACATAGAACAAAACTCTTGTAGATTGGATAATCCTAATTCAAATTTAAGTGGGGTTTTACAACCTCTAATCTGACCCAAAATTACTGCTTTTGACAACTTTTCTAGTAATAACATTAAATGACTTCCCGACCTTAAAACCTTTTGAGGCAGGATGTTATGGAAACTAGACTCACTGAGCTTCATCATAGCCACTGGAATCATATCAATTCATGCCTCTAACCTCTAGATATTCACAAAAAAAACACAAGCCGTAAAATTCTGTTTCACCCAACACCTAAATCAAGTTCTAACGCATTCTAAACCTAACCGAATACATCATCATGCTTATAATTCATCCCTAATCATTATTAACTAGTTTAATTATATTAATTTACAGATTTTATAAAACCCTAATTATCCATCTTAATAATTGTTACATGATTTAAAGAAAACTAAACAAAAACTTAATTGAAACATACCTAAACCTTGATTCTTGAATCACTTAATCACCAACTCGTTCTTGATTAAAAAAAACTTTTTTTTCTTCTCTTGGAGGTTCGGTCGATCACAGGGAAAAAGAGGAGAGAAAAAGTGATTTAGGGATTTATTTATCTTATATTTATACTACCTAGACCTAAATGTAATCAGATTTTTTCCTTTTTTTTCTTTCTTTCTTTAAACCTATCCAGTCACCTCCCTTTCTAATTAACTAATCTTTTTATATATTTTCCTATACAAATTCGTATGTTACTATTCATGTATAAAAAAATTATTTTTTTAATCTTTTATTAGTTAATTAATTACCTTCAATACCTTAAGTTTTATAAAAACCTAAGCAAATTTGGTAAACCATTTTGCTTATAAACTACTTTCTAAAATAACCTTTCATGTTCAAAATTCACTTGTCTATATAATGGAAATTTACTACCAAACTTCCATATTTCAAACCACATCATTCTTTCCCATTATCACACACTTCCTATAAACACTTAATCCTTAAAACCAAGTATTAATGTAGCAATGCATGCACACGTCTTTCATATCCATTATCACCACACGTGAACGAATGGAATATTTAACACCAAACTCAAACACACTTAAAATGAGATGCCCAAACACCTCAAAATGATATCAAACACATAATTAACACACTAGCCCACATAAATTAACATATGCACATTACTTACACAAATAAAAATGAACTCTTAGCGTATTTCTAAAGGTTTAAACTAACCTGCTCAAATCACGGTAGTCACAAGACCCTTATGAACCCTCTTTCAAATTAGAAATCCTAGCCTAAGCATCTTGAGACCATTAGGGTTCCTGTTACAATCCTTAATACCATAGATCACCTAGAAATTTAATGGAAAGGCTGATGAAAGGTTCTTTGTAGATACTCAACCAATAGCAAAGCATTCATGGTATACATAGTAGAACTAGGATAGTAGAAGTGAACCTACATGATCAATTTAGTGAGAATAAACCATTATTCAGAAGTGGAGCCAATTGGCTTTTTGATTATTGATTTGCACTAACAAAGTCAATAAATATAAGCAGTTGTGCAGGAATCATCTAATGGGTATGCCATGTACAAAGCATGTGCTGGATGCGTAAAAGCTAGAGTAAGAGACAGTTCCCTGGCAAAGATTACATACTGCTACCATTATTGACTCAAGATTCACCATTCTCTTCTAGTTCAAAGGATTCTCTGGATGCTGATCAAACATCAGAGGGAGAAGGAAAAGAAGGATACTAAAGATTTAGGGAAAGATACTTAGATTCCAAGTATAAAGGAGCCAAAAATTAATCAAGAAAAGGATACAAGTGTTAACAGCACTAATAATATTAATATTGTTAGTCCAACTGTTAATGCTGATAGCATAGAGGATAATGCCGTTGATAAGAATATAGCCTATGGATGTGCTGATGATCCAAATATACCTTAATTGGAAGATATTGTCTATTCAGATGATGATGAAGATGTTGGTGCAGATGCTGACATGAACAATTTAGATGCATTTATACCGGTCAGTCCTATTCCAACTACAAGAATACATAAAGATCATCCAGTTAAACAAATCATTAAAGACTTAAATTCAGCACCTCAAACAAGAAAATGACAAATAATTGAAAGGAACATGGTTTGTTAGGTTAGTTCAGAGCAAAGAACAACCATAAAGACTTTCAGAAATGTCCTGTTTGCAATGTTTCTTATCACAAAGAACCCATACAGTTATTTTAAGCAATCTGGATAGAGGCTATAGCAGAAAAGCTTCTACAATTTAAGCTACAAGTAGTTTGGGCCTTAAGTAGAGGTTACCTAATGGAAAGAGAGCTATAGGAACTAAATGGGTCTTCAAAAACAAAAAGGATGAAAGAGGCATTGTGATTAAGAAATAAAGCAAGATTGGTTTCACAGTGTACACACAAGAAGAATGAATGTATTATGGGGGGGGGGGGGGGGGGGGGGAGTGAGGTTTTTGCCTCCTGTTGCCGTAGAATTGAAGCAATTAGCTATTCTTACTATTCCCTCATTTAAAGACAATTGTGTGGTATCCAGAGGTGTCAAGCGTGCTTTTATTTATGGTAAGATTGAAAAGGAAGTCTATGTTTGTCAACCACCAGGATTTAAAGATCCAGACTTCCCTGACAAAGTATACAAAGTAGAAAAGGCACTTTATGGACTGCATCAAGCTCTTAGAGCTTGGTATGAAGTCAACTTACTTGTTGGACAATGGGTTTCAAAGAGGAAAGATAGACAAGACTTTATTTATCAGAAGAGACAAAGGTATATTCTATTTAGTTTAAGTATATGGTAATGAACATTTCTTGTCTCTACAAAGAAGACATTATTGCACGTGAATTTAGAAGATGATGCCATAAGAAGTTTCAAATAAGCACGAATGGTGAACTCATATTCATCTCTAGGACTGCAAGTGAATGCAGAAGGAAGATGGGATTTATATAAGTCAAAACAATAGATGAATTGAGATTTGAAGAAATTTGGTTTTAGTGATGTCAAAACAGCAAGCACACCCATGGAAACCCATAAGCCTTTGCTCAAAGATGCAGATGGTGAAGATGTAGATGAACACTTGTATAGATCCATGATTGGATCATTGATGTATCTAACTTCTTTAAGGCCTGATATTATGTTTGGAATATGTGCTTGTGTAAGATTCTAAGTCAATCCTAAAGTTTCACATCTTCATGCTATGAAAAGAATTTTTAGATATCTTAAAGGTTAGCCTAAATTGGGCCTTTGGTATCCTAAGGATTTACCTTTTGATTTGGTGGCATTTACTAACAATTACTATGCCAGAAGCAAGCTATATAGGAAGATCCACAACATGAGGTTTGTCAATTCCTAAAATTGTAGATTGATTTTCAAGGCAAAGCAAGAAGCAGACTGTGTTGCTAAATCCATACCTTGACGCTGAGTATATAGCTGCTTTCACTTGCAGTAGACAGGTGCTTATTGGACTAAATCAATTGCTGATTATGGGTTTAACCTTTATGCATACAAAGATCTATATTGATAATGAGAGCACAATATGCATAGTGAAGAACCCTATTTTTCACTCAAAGACTGAAGCACATAGAGATTATGCAGCACTTCACCAAGATTCCAATGAGTAAGTACTTTATTCAGATGAACAAGATTCACATAGATCAGAATGTTGCAGATTTGCTCACAAAAGCATTTGATGTTAGCAGATTTCAATATCTGATTGTAAGTATTGGAATGCTTAACCTCTAAAGTATTGATTGAAAGGAGGTTAATTGTGTTAGTATGCAGCTAATTATACACAAAGGATGGTTAGAATGGAATGTAAAAGCTGCTAAGGATGGAATTGAGGTTAAAACTGGTAACTCAAGAGTTAATGCTGTTGGGTATTACTTAGTACTGTTGGGCGAAAGTTAGTACTGCTGGGCAAAAGTACGTGCTAGCCTAGGCTAACTTACTACTCTAGGTTACCGTAGGAGGAGTTACAATTGTTGAGGTAATTCGGTCTATAAAATAGATACTTTGCTTATAGAGTTTCCTTTATTACCCTTTTTAAGCGCATTCGACTCACACCATAATCATTCTTAATCATATCTAAAACTCTCCCAATCAAAATCCAAAATCAATTTCATTGGTCTAATCTAAAAATCATTCGACATCAAAGTGGCGGGCTTAATTTGCTGACCAACCACATAATATGGTTGCTTACTAGAAAAATCCTAGAGAATGCCTAATTTTGCTGAGATAGTAGACTTCCTGATGCTAACACCCCATAAGGTATGCTTACAGTTGATGTCCTAACTATTTATGTTTCATGTAATTGAATAGTTTTGGTCTACTAGCTAAGACCAAAACAGTCATAATGAAACCAGATTCATGCCAAGGTTGACGGCAAGAATAGTAATATCAAATCATCTGTGAGGAGATCTTCGTCAATTATTGATGACGAGGATGGTTATTAAGCTTGTCTAAACAAACACTAAAAAATTTGAAAACCTCAGTTGATGGATATGAAAATCTTTCTGAGAAACTTACATTTTATAAACCTTACTTTCCCCTCATGGAAGTATCTTAGACATAACCATCTTACAATGTTAAGTTTCATAATCAACTGCTTGGAATGAATTTGGTACTATATTGCATCTGCAGTTATATGTTAGGCAGAAACAAAAAGTTTAATTTTGCTAAACTGATTTTTTGGATGTATGATGAGGAACTTGGATAGTATTAAAAAGTTTTATGTAACCTATGTTTTTACAACTGTTTATTGAACAAACAAATTGGAAAATCTTTCACATACGTTAATGTGTTTATGATACCCCTTCTCAACTAAAAAGATGTTGCAAACATAAGAAGCAAGAAAAGATTTTTTCAAGCGGACTGTAAACACCATTGTTTATTTTTGCTTATTTTAGAACATTTAAGTTGCACAACAAGCAGACATGGGTGAAGGGTCAGGACAACCCACTGATCCCCAACACACATCCACATCTGTTCAACCCTCTAATGAAGAACCAATCACTGTTCCATCATCATCTCAACCCAAAAAGACTCACAGACCTACGAAAGCCAAAAGGGCCACTGAGATATCTCAGTCTAGTAGACTAATTCCCTGTTTGCAGATGAGACTGTCACTAATGAGAGGAAAGACATAATGGAAAGGGCTGCCACAAACTGCTTCTAGCTAGAAGCAAGCAGGATAGTGGTAACATAAAAAAAGACCCAATCTATGGCAACACTGTAATGAGCCTAAGTCCTCAGGAAACTATTTCAGGTAGTGGCTCAGTGCCAGATACCATTTTGAGGGGATGCAATAAGCTCAGACTTAGGTTTTAGACTAAGCATCTAAACAGTCCAATAACCCATCTCTCTCAGGAGTTAACATAGTGGAAGTGGGGAGGTACAGACTGAAAACTTAATAAATTGATGGTTCATTGTACAAAACTGTCTGATAGAGATTCTTGACATAAGACAACAAAGACTGCTCAAGCAAAGGCCAGATTGCTAGTTTGAAGAAAAAGAGTCCAACAGCTGCAATGGAAAAGGTAAGTTAAAAACGCCAAGGATGATTTGAATTTAATATTGGTACCTTCTAGAAGAAGAAGTTTGGATGAGAAGGATGCATCTAAACCGGGGAGGAATTTAAAACAGGGAAAACAGAGTTCAATCTTTGAAGAAAGTGATTTTGATAATGAAGGTTTTGATGCAGATATTGATGAAGTGTTCAAAGATGTTGAAGGAGATGTAGAGCAGGTGATCACTGCTGATACGAGATGAAAGATCCTATTGATATCATGTTAATACTGCTAGTACTGAAGTCATATTGCCTACTCTGCAACCAGTTACACTGCTGTGTAACTGTTAGTACACTGCTGAACCTATTACTACTAGTCATGTTATTATTACTACTTCTACAATTACTCCTCCAATAACAACAACTGTTTTTGAAGATGACAATCTTACAATTGATCAAACTCTTATGAAGACGAGGAGTGAGAAATCAAAGGTAAGAGGAGTGGTTATGCAAGAACCTAGTAAGACAGCTACAAACTAATAATACCACCTTAACACATGATCACTAAAGACAACTGAAAGGGTAAGATGGTTGAATAAGAAAAGCCATTAAAGAAAAAGGACCAGATCAAGTTGATGAGGAAATTGCTCAAAGATTGCAAGCTCGGATGCAAGCTAAACTAGAAGAAGAGGAAAGGCTGGCAAGAGAAAGAGAAGAAGATGCAAACATTGCTGAATGGGATAATGCTCAAGCTATGATGGATGCTGATTATGAGCTAGCTACAAGAATACAGGCACAAGAGCAGGAAGAGTTGACCATTGAAGAAAAGTCAAGATTGTTTGTGTGGAACTCATGAAAAAGAAGAAGCATTTTGCAATGATTTAGAGCAGAAAGCAAGAAGAAAACTACTTAACTAAAGCTCAAAATAGGAAATCAAAATGTGTACTTATTTGGAAAAACAATGGCTGATTACACTTACAATCAGTATGAAGAACAAAACTTTTTGATAATTCAGAAGGCTTTTAACAAGACACTGAGTTTGGATAACTCATTTGTACTGTAGGATTCCTGAAGTGGTGAAAGGAAGTAAAGATAGAGCAAAAGGCAGTGAGACTAGAGCAGAAGGAAGTTCTAAGAGAGCAGGAGAAGATCTTCAACAAGAGTCTACCAAGAAGCAAAGATTGATATAATAAAGAAAGAAGAACATAAACAATGCTCTTGAGATTATTCTAGATGAAGTGAGATGGTGGTAACGTATTGAAGTGAGATGATGAGGATAGTCAAAGCTACATTTAAGAAATAGAGCCAGTAATACATAGATACTTTCTTCATCTTAATTTGAAGACCATGTTTGAAACATCATTGAAGATAGATATGGAAAGAATCAACAAGGAGTATTAAAATATGAATGGGAAGCTTTATGATTCTTGTGGAGTTCATTGTGTAACAATGCAGAACATACATTATTATCTATTGGTTAAGAAGATGTAATCCACGTGTACAAAACCACACACTTACATCAGATGTTAATAATGTGATGCTCAAGTTGATTATTGAGCAGTAAAAATTGCATATGAGCTTTTTAGATTGGCAAGAAATAGATTATGGAAGGCTATGTACTGAATGAAGTGATTAGAACAATCCTCCTAGTGAAGATAAAGCTTTTAAGTCAAGATACTGAAGATTCAGAAAGATGAACCCATCTAAGATTAGGGAGGATTGTTGGGATTAAAAGACTTCCTAGTGCTGTTGAAGTACTGACTTCAGCTCGTTATTATTTCTACTGCTTGGTAAAGACTAAAGAAAATATCTAAGTGATAATACTGCTAGTGCAAAAGTTAAGACGCGAGTGTAAGTTACTTGCGCTCAAGAAGTTCAAGGAAGAATAAACTAAGTGGCATATACTGCAGATGTAAAGTACAGCTGTTTAGTATAAAAGTTAATGCTGCTGAGAAAGTTAATGATTATTGGTTATAAGTTTAGTATGTTAGATTCAAGTTAGAACTGCTTATGTGATATGTTAGAATAATTTTTGTAATAGATACGTATAAGATTCTTTGATTAAAGAACAATGATAACTCCAATAATATTTGTAAACCCATTAGGACTCCCTTGGTAATATTAAAAGAGGACCTAGGGTAATTAGGTTAGATATATCTCATATCCTCTCCTACAACTCTCCACATAGTATAATAAAACAAAAAAAAATAAAAATAATATAAAAAGAAAGCTACAAAATTGTGGATAACATGTAAAAAGTGGAAACCTAGTCGATTAGCTTAGGTTTTTGTAACCCTAACACTATATAGAGTGTTCGTATATTGAGGTTGAAAGTTTTGTAAAACTGTTGTTATTGATCTTATTACATTACTGTTTCATTGAAATTCTTCTTAGTATCATTGACTAGATTCCGCATAGTCTTTGATATTCACAATTAAAGTTTCTATCATAGTTGTTTTGAATTTATTCAATACAACTTAGCCTTATACAAGCTAAGCAAGATCTATTTTATTAGGATCAACATATGCATTGTACGATTATCTTAAACATTTTAGTGGTGTGATGGTTGACTACTTAACTCCAAAAATACCACATCAAAACCCATAACATAGTACGATAAACTAATACATAATACTATTTTAACAAAATAATAAGTTAACACAGAAAGTACATATTTATAATAAAATGATTATAAATATAATCTCGATAATCCATTCGTATACTTAGTTACCATAAATATATCGTTTATACTATACGAAATAGAACGTTTATGTTTACAAAACATTTTAGAAAAGTTTCGAGAAAAATTATATTTTTCGTCTTTTAGTCGACTTATTAAAATAATAAAATTATAATATTTTATTATTAAAATAAAATTTACGTTTTAAGTAAAAATTCTAAGTATAGACTTTTTACAAAATTTTGCAAGACCAAGCACGTTTATATGACGTATCCAAGGTTTTTAAACCCTCATTTCAAAACTATTTTTTTTTTTTTTTTTTTTTTTCAAACATTTCGATACTTTCCTAACCAAATTCCGAAAACATATTTCTTGACGTTTCTCTATATTTCTTTCTCAATAATGACTTTTTTTAATATAATTTCTTCAAAATATTTTTCACTTTCTAAAAGCTCGTCAAAACTCCCAAAACAACTAGTTAACGCTTATTGGGCTTTAAGGCCCAATAAGGATCCATTATACTTTTTACATATCCAAAATACGTTCTAAAACCAAGGCCCAATAACATATATAAGTTCAAATCAATAAGTAAATAAGTAACCCGGACCATAATAAACCCTAGTTAAACCACGGCTCACCAAGGCTTATTGGGCCGTGAGCTCATATGCTCAAAAATGTGAATATTAGGCTTAAAAATAAGCTAATAAGCTACGTATCACATTTGGTTATCATCATAAGCTATAATATTAGTTCACAAAATACGACATACTAGGGTAATAACCAAAAATACCCTTCTTGTATATTCTCCTTTTTGCCGTGAGCTTAATAGCTCACGGAAAAAAGGAGAATATACAAGAAGGGTATTTTTGGTTATTAACAAATAAGCCAAAATAAGCTATATACAAAACAAGCTACATAGCAAATATATGTTTTTTAACCATCACGACTACAATATCAAAACTAACAAAACCTTATATTCCTCTTATTCCATTCGAACCAAAAAGCGAACCATTTATACCATTTGTAAACTTTTCGCTTTCGATTTTAAACGATCGGACCGTACAACTAACATCTATGCATCACTAGCAACCCAAAAGTACAAGTTAAAAATAAATTTGAAAGACTTACAAAAATGATCTTCAAAATAAATTTCGACGCGAACCAGACAACCCAAACGTTGTTTAAATGCTAACCCGTGTACTAGAATCAACCCGGAAGTACCCAAACTCTCATGTTTTTAATCAAAGTTTTTAAAAATCAAAGTGTGTGTGTTCTAGGTGTTCGGACGAGACAAGAGAAAGAAAGAGAGAAAAGTGTGTGTGATATTTTGAAAACAAATGATGGAATGCATGATTATGATCCAAACAAAACATATGTACTCATGTTGGGACACACTTAGCTATAATTAAGCCACCCTTGTTCCCTTTTCTTGTCTTGACCGGCCATGGCATCCAAAGCCCCGAGGTGTCTTCGTTTTGTGTCGAGATCACTTAAAAACTCATAAAACTCAACCGTAAAATATTCCCCAAAGTTACTTAGCATTTTTATTCACTTTAAAAATACTTTTCCAGTATCTTAGAGTATTTACTTGACATATTTTCATATTAGACTTCCCAAAAACTCATTTGGACATTAACGGACGTGGCGGGACTCGTTTTTCGGCATTTCTCAAAATTCACGGGTCAACCACCAGGAACTAAAATAACACAATAATAACCTCTAAAAAGGATTATTATACACAATAAACCATCAAATTCCTTAATTCTCATAAAATCACCACCGTCTACATGGTACAATATTCTAAATAACTGATAAACATCAAATAGTCGAAGGACCAAATTAGAATATTCAATATACAGAAAAGGGCAAAGGTTACAAATGAAACAACCAATCAACCACCCTTTCCATAGCATGGAAAGGGTATTTATACAACTTAAGTGGGCGGTTAGGGCTTGGCTTTCATGGGCTTTCCATGGGCCTTGGACTAACTAGCCTACTTAGTTTCCAAATATTACTATGCAAGCTATCTAACAATATTAATGGTAGTAACCGATACTTTCGTATTCCTAACAGATCCTTGAGTTTTGGTAGTGTTGAGGGTTGTTTGGATCATGTTAGTTCTGTTGTTAGGCGGACTAGTTGAACATGGGGTTAACAGGGTACTAGGGTAGGTTGGAATCTATCCTTAGTGTAGGAATTTACCAAATTACCGCTTCTATCACATTAAACACTTAAAAAGCGCAAGAACTCTTTTAGAGGGGGTTAATAATCTATCTAGGTTATAGACAGGTCTTTGGGATAGTTGGGGATTAATCACTGCAAACTTAGATGCCTTGCCCTCGTGATCTTAGGGGAATTGGGATCGCAGAGTAAGTATAGGACAGACCTCAAATGCCAATTCGAGTCTGTTGATATTAGAACCACTAATAAAGCAATAATTACATTGCATAGGAAATACACAGCATAGCATTAGTAATGAAATAACTAGGTTAGCACGCCCTTCTCCCTACTGCTTTCAAATCAATTTACTTCTAGCATTTACGTTTCTGTTAAGATTTCAAATCAACTTAAAACCATTTTTAAAAACCATGAAACATTTAAAATTAGAACTATTACACTTAGCTCTTGGGACGACCTCGGATTTACCCAGTCCCCTGCACACATACTACCGGGTCCTGCCTGTTAGTTTGCGTGTAACACGGTAACGAGTTTTATAACTAAAAACTTGCAAATTATTTTAAAAAAACAAATAATAAGCAACAAGAGTAGACAATCCTATTTTTATAATTTACAAATGGTAAAACAAATTTAACCCCCCCCCCTCTAATTTCCACAATTGGTATCAGAAGCCAAGGTTACCCAATATCTTTAATGTATATTATACATTAAAGCTTCAATCAATCTATGGATTTAGATAAATATCTAGAAGGGCAATCTATGAAAAGACCACCTCTTTTTGAAAGTGGTCATTTTATATATTGGAAAAATAGATTTGAAACTTATGTGAAAGCAAATGATTTAGATGTTTGGCATATTATCTTGAATGGTGATTATCCACCGCTTGCCAGAAACAAAGAAACCCAAATTTTAGAAATAGTTCCTTTTGAATAACAAGATGATGATCTTAAAAAGAAACTTGAAAAAAATAATGAAGCTAAAATGGTTCTTTATAATGCTTAACCTAAAAAAGGAATACGAAAGAATTTTTATGTGTAAAACGGCTAAATATATTTGGCAATCGTTGTTAATCACACATCAAGGTAATAGCCAAGTAAAGGATAATAAAATAGATCTTCTTGTTCAACAATATGAAAAATTTACTATCCTTGAAGAAGAATCTATTGATAGCGGTTTTGCTAGATTTAACACTATTATTACTAGTCTTAAAGCTCTTGATGAAGGTTTCTCTAGCAAGAACTATGTTAGGAAGTTTCTTAGGGCTCTACATCCTAAATGGAGAGCAAAGGTCATAGCGATTGAAGAATCGAAAGATTTGTCATCACTAGCTCTAGACGAGCTTATCGGCAATCTAAAAGTACATGAAGTAGTCATGGAAAAGGATTCCGAAATTTATAGAGGCAAAAAGGAAAGAGTTAAGTCCATTGCCTTGAAAGCTAAGAAAGAGTCTAGTGATGATGAAACTTCGACATCCGGAAGCGATGACGAAGAATATGCTATGGCCGTAAGGAACTTTAAAAAGTTCTTTAGAAGAAAGGGTAAATTTGTTAGGCAACCAAGAGAAGAAAAAAAGTCATTCCGACAAAGGGATGAGAAGAAAGGAAAGAGTGACCGGAAATGCTTTAGATGCGGTGATCCAAATCATCTCATTGGCGATTGTCCAAAACCTGCAACAAAGATCAAAAGGCCTTTATTGGAGGCTCTTGAAGTGATAGCGAAAATGACGCCGAAGACAAAACTAACGATGAAACGTGTCTCATGGCTCAATCGTCAAATGCGGTAACTCTTAACTCTTCTTATTATAGTGATAACGCATATTCTCTTGATAATGATAATATGCAAATAAAATACGATAACTTGTGTGAAATTATCTTAAAAATTATTAACAAAAACAAAACTTTGAAATCTAAAAGAGATCTTTTAGAAAAGGAAGTTTTAGAATTGAACGAGTAAATTAAGAAACTTGAAAGAAGTAAAGAAATTGATATTGCGTGTAAGTTATGTCAAGAACTTAAATTAGAAAACTCTAGACTTAAGGAAACTTAAGTTAAGTTTGTAAAATTTGATAAAAGCGCTAATTCACTAAGAGAAATCTAAAATAATCAAAAGTCATCTAGTTGTAAAATAGGTCTCGGATATGATAGTAGTAAAGCGTCAACAAGCGAAACCAAACCTATAAGGTTTGTTGGGTTGTCTGCTGAAAATGAAACGGACGGATCCACCATAAAGGCGCACGAATCCACCATACCTGGATCCGTTGGTGGTGAAAAAATGGCAGAACACGTTTTTAGTCCACCCATGTCTTCGCGATCGGATTTTTTCATTACTAGGAAGAAACTAATACATAATAGAATTGATGAGTCAAAGAAACCGTCTTTAAAACCACCACTTAAAAGCGGTTTAGGTTATGTTAAAACCAAGTCTAGGTAAAAAAAACCTCCGCCTAGAAGAAAGAGATACAACATACCTCAACCTAAAAGAAACTCTAGAAAACCAATTCACCAAAATCTCTATCCTATGAATTAGAGCAACCATCAAAGTTAAGGGTTTGTACATATAGGAAATTGTATCCCATTTCAATAACCTAATCAATTGAAACAAATGCAAGGGATATACAACACTAACATTTTCGGACCCATAAGATATTGCGGACCAAACGCTTGAATTTGTCTTTGTTGAAATAGGTATGCTTGAGAACATGTTTGGAACCGGATGAATGGATCAAAGATAGTGGTTGCTCCAAACATATGACCGATAACAAAAGTCCATTCTCTACCTACAAAGCATACGACAGAGGTAATATTGTCTTTGGAAGCAACTTAAAAGGAAAGATCATAGGCAAATGTATGATCTCAAATGACTATCTCACTAATCTAATGTAGAACACGTAGATAACTTAACATTTAACTTACTTAGTTTCGGTCAAATTTGTGACAATAAGTGTATAGTATTGTTTACGGAAGAAGATAGTAAAATAATTAAAGATGGTAAAATCATAGGAAATAGAATTAAGAAGAATGGTTTATACGTAATGAAATTAGGAAATAAGTCTCAAGACAAACTATGTCTCGCCACGGTAGTGGATAACTCTACCTTATGGCATAGAAGACTTGGTCACGCCAATATGCGTTTAATTTAATCTTTGTCATCTAAGGAATTAGTTATAAATTTACCTAAGCTAAAATATGAAAAACATTTTTGTGATGCTTGCAAAATTAGGAAGCACGCTCATGCAAGTCATAAAGCTAAAAATATGGTTTCCACTAAAAGATGTTTAGACTTATCACATATGGACTTATTTGGTCCACTGGCAATTAAAAGTTATGGAGGTAATTTATACACTTTAGTAGTAGTAGATGATTATTCTAGGTATACACGGACTAGATTTCTAAAATCTAAAAATAAAGCTTTTGAGAAATTTGAAATATTAAGTATGAAAATTCAAAACCAACTAGGTAGTTCTATAGTAGCCATTAGAACGGATCATGGTCGGGAATTTGATAATGAAGTACAATTCGGAGCTTATTGTGATGCACAAGGCATTACTCATAATTTCTCGGCTCCACGTACTCCGCAATCAAATGGGGTAGTAGAAAGAAAGAATAGAACCTTACAAGAGATGTCTAGGACTATGCTTAATGAACAATCCATTCCACAAAAGTTTTAGTGCAATACCGTTGATACGTCAACTTACATACTAAATACAATTTTAATTTGACCAATACTAGGAAAAACCCCTTATGAAATATTTAGAGGTAGGAAACCCTCTTTAGAATATTTTAAAGTATTCGGAAGCAATGCTTCATTTTAAATACTAAAGACTATCTAACCAAGTTTGACCCAAAGTCATACGAAGGTGTTTTTCTAGGATATTCTCAAAATAGTAAAACCTATATATATTAAATAAACATACAATGAAAATCGAAGAATCACTCAACATGACATTCGATGAAAGTCCTACTCCTACCAAATTATCACCATTGGTTGATGATGATGTTGGTGAAGAAGAAGCTATTAGAAATAATACTAAAGTAGTAAATAATAATAATGAATAAGATGAGTCGATAGAAGTTGACGAAGTCGTTAACATTAAGGAGTTCAAGAATCATCCACTAGATCAAGTCATAGGAAATCTTAATCAAAGAACCTGAAGATCTCAAGTCCAAGATCATAGTAATTTCTTTTGTTTTATATCTACCATAGAACCCAAAAATGTCAATGAGGCATTAGAAGATAAAAGTTGGGTTGTAGCTATGCAAGAAGAACTAAATCAATTCGTAGCCGATGATGTTTGGGATTTTAACCCCTCTACCCATGAGTCAATCCGTCATAGGAACAAAATGGGTCTTTAGAAATAAATTAGATGAAAATGGTATGGTGTTTAGAAACAAGGCTAGGTTAGTGGCACAGGGATATAATCAACAAGAAGGTATAGATTATGATGAAACATACGCTCTGGTAGCTAGATTAGAGTCAATTAGAATACTTCTTGCTATTGCTTGTTCAAATCATTTTAAATTATACCAAATGGATGTAAAAATGTTTTTCTAAACGGTTTTATAAGCGAAGAGGTTTACGTTGCTCAACCTTTGGGGTTCATTGATTTTCAAAACCCAAATTATGTTTATAAACTTAAAAAGGCTTTGTATGGTTGTTGATCCCACTTAAATAGATCTTGGATTCCTTAGCTTGTGTAAGGTTTAGTTATGCAAGATAAATCCTACACAACTATGGTAGAAACTTTGTAGAATATATCAAAGATTATGCGAAATCTAATCTTTGATCAATAAGAAGAATATGCAATAGAACAGTAATTCTTTATGAATACACAAATTAACAAACAAAGCTTCAATATATTAATACGAATACTCTAACTAGTATTAGGGTTACAGAACCTTGAAGCTACGAATTATATGATACTTTTGATAATAATACTACATCTAACTCTATACCTTAGGTCCTCCTTTTATACACCAAGGAGTCCTAGTCGGTTTATAATATATTCCTAAGATTTAGATTATTCTCAAAGATCTATTCTATAAATAACAATCCTTATCTCATAAGTAATCTTGATCTTCAAGCAATCTTTATCTTCTGATAGCATAAACTCTTTCAGCAGTTGTAACTTTGTATCAGCTAGATTAACTCTGAACACTAGTAGTAGTAACTTATACACCAACATCATTAACTGTGTACACGCAGCATTAATTACTTAAAATATTTTCTTCAATCTTCACCAGCAGTACTAACTTTACTCTAGCAGTACTAAGTTACACTAGCAGTACTAACTACTTAGCATATTTTTCATTAAGATTACTAACAATACTAATTTATGCTTAGCAGCAGTAACACAACCATTTCTTCTTGAGCAACACTAACTTTGATAAGAGCAACAGTAATTCCAAACAGTCTTAAGAAGCTTTTAATCCCAACAATCATCCCCTAAACTTGATATTTATCTTTAAAACCATCAAGTTTCTTCATTCAAAGATTCATAATCACCAGGAGGATGCTTCCAAACACTTCAAGGATTCTTGAGCTGTTTTATGATGAGCTTAAGAAGCTGATAACACATTTCACTCCAATAATCAATTTGCAGCTTCTTATTGAGCATATTAGTGATTGTAGGAGGTGTAAGGTAATATTTCTTCTCTACCAGCATATAAATATGCATATTTTCAAACCTCACAAAGTGTACTCTACAGGATTGATATAGCTTCCAAAGCAATACTTTGTGTCCTTGTAGATTCCTCCACACTTCATCTTCTACATGAGGTTTAAACATTACTTTCAGATCACCCCACAACACTCTCTCATAGCTCTCCTCTGACATTTTATATCCATGTTTAGCTTTAACCAACCTCCACAAATTTTCTAAATCTTCTCTATCAAATTCTTTGAGCAATTGACTAAACAATAAGTATGTCTTCAAACTTCCACTAGCTCCCATTATTTCATAATAGCCATGCCTTCCTACTCTATGAATCTGAAAATCTACAATGGGTGCAGGCTTGGTAGCTAGAGGTATATCATTAATTGCAACTTCTTCTTCTGGGATAATCTCAAAGCATTGTTTAAGATCTTCTTTCTCTTTATCAGCATCTAGCTTTTGCTTTTTGGTAGTTTCTTTTTAAAGATCTTCTCCTGCTCTCTTAGAACTTTCTTCTGCTCTTATCTTACTGCTTTCTGCTCTTGTTTCACTACCTTTCGCCAATTCTGTATCCATGTCTACAAATGTGTTTACCCTTTTCATTTCTTTGTCAAATAACATCTGAATTTCATCAAAGCTTTTGTTCTTTAATTGATTCTGCTTGTATCCAGTCATGTTTTTCAGATAAGTAGACATTGTTTTTCTCTTTTGAACTTTAGTTGGTGGTTTGTTCCTCTGTTCTTGAGCTCTCAATGCTGCAAAGTGTTTCTTCCTTGCTTCTAAGAGTTGTACAAACAACTTTGACTTCTCTTCAATGCTCAACTGCTCTTGTTCTTCTGCTGGAATTTGTTGAGCCATTTGATAATCAACATCTATCATTGCCTGAATGTTATCTCATGATTCAGTTAAAGCTATGTTGGCTTCTTCTTCCTTTTGTCTTGCAAGCCTCTCTTCTTCTTCCAATTTAACTTGTAATTAAGCTTGAAGTTTTAGAGCAACCTCTTCATCAAACATAATCTGATCTTTCTTCTTCAAAGGCTTCTCAGGCTGAATCATTTTTGCTTTGCCTTTGTCCTATGGAGGTTTTGGTAAAGGTATTAGTGTTGTAGCTGTTGTTGTAGATTCTACTGGCTCTTTGAAGACAATTCCTTTAACTTTGGGCTTTGCTGTCTTTAACTCTACCAGTGCTTGTGCCAAAGTTATCTCCACATCAGATATAATAGTTGTAGTTGTAGAGGTAGTTGGAACAGCGCTAATTAGAATTGTACTGGCAGTACTAACTTCAACACCAGCAGTAGTAACTAGATCAACAGTACTAACTTCCTTTTCAGTCATATCCTGTCCAGTTGTTACTCCTTCATCATCAAAACACATGTATCAAACATTAATTCATCACCATACCTCCCCTGAGTCTCATCAATCAATGTAGTCTCTGCATTTTTATCAATGTCAGCTATTTTCCTCCCCTATTTGGATGCATCTTCCTGATCACCCAAACTAGCTTCATCAAAGGAAACTATCATTCTAGCTGAACCAACCTTCCTTAACCTTTTGAGCCCTGGAATTCTTGACGTATTCCTCCTCTCTAGCTTCTTGACCCTCTTCTTTAGGCTAGAAATCTCTTCAGCTTGTGTGGTCTTTGAAGTTTCCAAATCAAGAACCTTCTTTTGTAAGTTGGTACAGAGTTCCATTAATTCCTGAAGTTTCATACTATCCTCACCACTTCGAGGTGTGTTACCTCCTGCGAGTAGTAGATCATTGGAAAGTTTAGATACTCTCTCAAACCTAGTTCGAGCAAAAGTATCCCCCTTGGTGTCTTGGCGCCTAGGACCAGTACCTGAACTAGTTCCTATGGAACTTGGTTCATTAAGTGTTGCCTTGGATTGGGTCTTAAGAATGTTACCACTGTCCTGCTCTGCTTCTAAGCTAGAAGCAGTAGTGGCATCCCTCACCAAACTGTCATCCATCTCCTCATTGACAGTCTCATTTGCAACATTATCACTAGGAACACTAGACTGAGGTATCTCATTATCCTTTCTCCTTGTCCTCCTAGGTTTTTGTTTCTTTTAGGGTTGTGATGTTGATGGTTGAATAATGATAGGTGTGTGATGGGGATCAGTAGGATTTGCTAAACGTTCACCGTGTTCTTGTTGAGCTTGTACCATCATTATAGGAAATAAAGGTGTTACCCTTCCAGAAAAGCCTTTCCCTACCCTTTTCATGTTCCCAAATACATTCTTAGTGTGAGAAGGTGTATCATAAATCCTATTATGGGTAGACATCTCACCAACTTGTTGATCCAGAAAGACTTGCACAAACCTTGGATACATCAAGAATTTGCCTGCACTATCCAAGTTCTTTACCATACTAGCAAAAATATACTTGAAAATGTTGAACTTTTGGTTTGTGGCTAAGCAAATAATTGCAGAAGCGATAGTGCTACTAAATTCATTCCATACAGTAGTCTTAGCACTTAGGCATTGCAAAATATTATGGATAAGGAACTTCTACTATGGGGAAAAGAATGCCTTATAGAAAGTAAGCTTCTGTGAAAGTTTTTCATACCCCATTAGTGTAAGCTGTTCAAAGATGGTAGTAGTGGGTAGACAATCAACACCTTCAGCATCTTCCAGGTGAAGATCTCTTCTCACTGTTGATTCAGTTATGATTACCTTCTTTCCATCCACTAGGGCATGTATCTGCATTTCCTCATTGACAGTTTTCACTTTAGCAGTAGCCCAGAATTGCTTAATGCACGAAGTATAAATAGTAGGGTTGATCGTTAAAGCATATTTGATAGGTTGTACATTTAAGAAATCAACAATTTCCTCAAACCCAGCACTTTCAGTGGGTTTCTCCAAAAGCGCAACCATGTTATGAGTATCTGTAAACGTTAGATTCGACACTGTGTTGGGTTTTGATAATGGACGATGAAATTGAGTTAGGGTTTATGATTAGAGAGTATTTGAAAGTGGGAAATCGATTGAATGATTAATTGAAACCCTTAATCGAAGTATTTATGAAAGTACCCTCAGCAGCATTAACATTCAACTGGCAGCATTAAGTTATGCCTAGCAGTATTAACTTTCAACTAGCAGTAGTAAGTAACCCTGCATTAGTAACTTAGCAGTAAGTTATGCCTAACAGCATTAACTTTCACCCAGCAATAGTAAGTTATGCCTAGCAACATTAACTTTGAGTCACCAACATTAACTCCAATTCCATTCTAAATAGCTTTTCCATCATCAATTTAACTTTTTGGCTTACAAAAACTCTCTATCTGTTTTTGATTTCTCTCAATTCTTTTAGCTCACTATTCTCTCCGTTTGTTTTTGCTTTCTCTCAATTCTTTTTACTCACAATTCTCTCTGTCTGTTTTTTCTTTCTCTTAATTCTTTTTACTCACAATTTTTATTAATTTTCCTGCAATAGTTAGTCCAAAAACACAAGCCATACATTTCATAATTAACACAGTATTAATTATACTTAACAGTATTAAGTATAACTAACAGCAGAAACTCAGCAGTATTAAGTATAACTAGCAACACTAATTATACTTAATAGCATAAACTTTTTATGTTATTAATAATAGTACTAATCCATTCAAAACCTTTTAAAAGAGATAATTTTTTTTAGAGATTAAGCATTCCAATACTAGCAATCAAATATTGAAATCAACTTACATCAAAGGCTTTTGTAAGCAAATCTGCAACATTCTTGTTAGTATGGATTTTAACCATTTGAATTAACTTCTTTTCATTGCTATCTCTAATAAAGTGATGTCTAATCTCTATATGCTTAATTTTAGAATGAAAAACTAGATTTTTAACAATGCATATAGTACTGTTATTATCAATAAATATTTTGGTGTGCATAAAGTTGTACCCATAATCAAGAAGTTGATTTTGAATCCAGAGTACTTGTTCACAGCAACTTGAAGTAGCAACATATTCAGCTTCTATTGTGGAATTTGCAACCACAGTCTGTTTCTTGCACTGCCATGAGATCAATCCACACCCAAGGAATTGATAACCTCCTGTTGTTGATTTCCTATCCAAGCTTGCTCCAGCATAATAACTATCAATGTATGCTACCAAATCAAAAGGAGAATCTTTTAGATACCAAAGTCCCAATTTTGGTTGACCTTTTAAGTACCTAAAAATCCTTTTCACAGCATGAAGGTATGAAACTTTTAGGTTGACTTGGTATCTTGCACAGGCACACACTGCAAACATAATGTCAGGCCTTGAAGAAGTCAGGTACATCAATGAGCCAATCATTGATCTATACATGTGAACATCCACTTCTTCACCATCTTCATCCTTGAGCAGAGGATTTTGAGTTTCCATTGGTGTGCTTGCAGTCTTGACATCAGTAAAACCAAATTTCTTCAAAATCTCAGTCACATACTTGTCTTGACTGATAAAGATCCCATAATTCTTCTGTTTTACTTGCAGTCCTAAGAAGAATGTGAGTTCACCCATAGAACTCATTTGAAACTTCTTATGCATCATCTTCTCAAACTCAATGCATAATGACTTCTTTGTAGAGCCAAAAATGATATCATCTACATACACTTGAACTAATAGAGTATCACTTTTGATCCTTCTGATAAACAAAGTCTTGTCTATCTTTCCTTTCTGAAGCCTATTGTATAACAAATAAGTTGACAAGGTTTTATACCAAGCTCTAGGAGCTTGATGCAGTCCATAAAGTGCCTTTTCTACTTTGTATACTCTGTTAAGGAAGTCTGGATCTTCAAATCCTGGTGGTTGACAAACATAGACTTCCTCTTCAATCATTCCATGAAGAAAAGCACTCTTGACATCTCTATTAATTTACCACAATAGAATCTATTTGATGTTTTGGGCATAAGCTAGTAGAATAGCCAAATTGCGTTCATACTCGTGTACCTACAGAGGGCCTAAAAGAACTTCTTCATAGATGTCAACTGTCTTACTCTCTGTTTGTTTACCCTGATAACAATCTTGCTTTATTCTTAATCACAATACCTCTTTCATCCCTTTTATTCCTGAAGACCCATTTAGTTCCTATAGCTCTTTTTCTATTAGGTAACTCCACCAAAGTCCAAACTTCTTGTAACTTAAATTGTAGAAGCTCTTCCTGCATAGCCTCTATCCATCTTGGATCCTTCAATGCTTGAACTACCTTTTTGGGTTCTTCTTGTGATAAAAAGCAAGTAAACAAACAGTTTTGAAGGTCTTTATGGTTTGTTCTTTGTTTAAGAGTAGTACCAATAAACCCATATTCCTCCAAGTTCTTTGTCATCTGTCTTGTTTGAGTAGATGACTGCAGATCTCCAATGACTGATTAAGAGGATGATGCTTATGTATTCTTATAGTAGTAACAGGACTGACTTGGAAGTATGTATCTAAATTGTTCATGTCAGCCCCTGAATCATCATCTTCAGCATCACTAAATCTGCCAATTACTTCCAATTCAGGCATATTTGGATCATCATCACACCCAATAACAATATTTTCATTAACAGCATTAAATCCATCTGTGTCAGCAACATTAACAGTTGGACTAACAGTATTAATATTGTTAGTCCTGTTAACATCATCTTCCTTCTCATCACTTTTACCCTCTTTACTTGGATTACCACTTTCTATTACTGGTTCATCTGTATCCTTATTTTCATCATCTCCTAAAGGTTTGAATCTAGCATCAGGAGAACTCTTTAAACTTTGAGAGAATGGTGGATCAGCAGCTCACAATGGTAGCAGAATGTAATCTTTGCTAGGTACTGTCTCCATTCTAGCTTTACCTGCATCATCACATGCTTTTGTACCTGCATTACCATTAGACTTGCCTAAGTGATCTAAGGTATTGAGAATTGTAATATGATACCCAAATGGTCTCATAAAGCCTAAAGCTGGCTTTATACCCATAAAAAGTTCATAAGGGGTCTTGTTATGAGGTTTAGTTACTAATACCCTATTTTGCACATAGCAAGCAGTATTAACTGCTTTAGCCCAAAAAGTAGTAGGTAGCTTAGAATCAGCTAGCATTGTCATAGCAGCCTCAATTAGTGTTCTATTTTTCCTCTCAGCTACACCATTTTGTTAAGGAGTTCTAGCTACACTAAATTTTCTCTTAATACATTTTCTCTCACAAAACTGATTCATCTCCTTATTCTTGAACTCAGTTCCATTGTTACACCTAATTACCTTAACCCTTTGATCTATTAGATTTTCTACTCTAGTTATAAAGGACTAAAGAATGCCACTAGTTTCATCCTTAGTAGCTAGAAAGAAAACCCAATTAAACCTACTGTAATCATCTGTGACAACTAGGCAATGCATCTTTTTCATTAAACTTTTTACACATGTTGGACCAAACAAATCGATGCGCAACATATGTAAAGGTTGGATGATTGAACTTACTGCTTTGGACTTACAAGAAGCTCTATGTTGCTCTCCCTTTTGACAAGCAACACAGGTTTGATTATTTTCAAAAAGTTTTGAAGGTAAACCTCTTACAAGATTTTCCTTAACCAGTTTATTCATAGTTTTGATATTTATGTGTCCAAGCCTTCTATGCCAAAGTTTAGATTCATCAGATGTGACGTTTGCAAAGAGACAAGTTAGACCTCCTTTAGTAACAATATTCTTTAAATCAACACTATACATATTGTACTTTCTAGGAACTTGAAGTAAAACATGACTTTCATCAGTTAACTTAAAGTTTGGAGATAAAATAATACATTCAGTGTCGTTAAAGAGAACACTATTCTTTTTGTCACACATTTGTGAGACAATAAAGAGGTTAAACTTTAACTCTCTTACAAAATACACATTCTTAAAATATAAATTACCAGTTTTGAGTGTACCTTTGCCTGTGATTTTCCCTCCTTTGGGGTTACCTCTAAAGGCAACATATCCTCCATCAATTTCTTCAAAATCAGTAAGATAGGACATGTTCCCTGTTATGTGCCTTAAGCATCCACTGTCAATCACTCCTTTCATCTGCAAATCTTGCTATGGATTGCCCTGCACATAAGATAAGAAAATCAGTCTCTTTTGGGGACCCAAGCCATCACTGACTTGGATCTGCATTGTGCATCAATATAATCAAACTTTTTAAATGTCATTGATGCACTGTTGTGTTTAGAAACATGGTCTAAAACCTTTTGCTTTGGTCTCTAAACCCAACAAGCTGAGGCCTTAACAGCATTAACTTGGTTTCCCTTAACATCATTAAGTACTGCTTTTGGCCTAGCAGTATTAACACTGTTACCCCTAACAACATTAATCCTTTGATTAGAGTTACTGTTTTTAGTTGTTGTTTTGTTGTTAATGGGCCTTCTAACAGTTGAATGTGCTTTATTAAAAACATTTGTCATTAGTCTTGCACTATTTACTGTTGTTCTAGGTTGAGCAATATTAATTAGTTTAGCAGTAGTAAGTGATACTTGGCATGACTTCATTAATACTGCTCTTGGAACCATGTTTCTTTTAGGACTGGGGTGAGTCATTCTAGAAAATTATGGTGATTCACCTGTTGAGTATAGTTCCACACTGGTATTACCGTCTTGTTATTATTAAATTGTCTTTGATGGTTCTTACAATCATTCTACAAGTGTTTAAAACTTCCACACACATAGCAAGCTTTGTTAATCATCTCAAAATTAGTCCCTAATCTTTGAGACATCATTTGTTTCTAGTTTCTTTGGTTTCTTCTAGGACTATGTGTGTTCAGCCTATTTTGATTACCTTGTTTAACTGTTATTTTCCTAGGAGATTTTACTTGCTCTTTAGATTTAACAAACTCTATTTTAGCAAAACTAGGTTTAACAGTTTTCTTTTCTATCTTAGGTTGAGGCACATCTTCTTCCTCTCTATCAGACACCCAATCTTCAATAAGTGGAGCACCATTATTCTTCCTAACAACCTTATGCTTGTTTGCACTAGCCTTAGCTTTACTATTCTCAACTATAGGCTCACTAACTATAGGCTCATTCATAAACTCTTCTAGACCAGAAAATGGCAAATCAGGTTTTGGAGGAATAAAGTTTCCTGTATAGGGAGGTGGGACAGCATTATACCATAAACCTGTTTTGCACTTATCAACTATCTGACTGTCTAATAGTTTGCTTAGGCTTTTAGATGAATTTTCAAAATTTTCTACTGTTAGCTGAATTTTATCTTTTTGTTTTTGAGCCAATTCCAACTTCCTCCTAAGCTCTGTAATGGCTATTTCTCTTAAATGAATCTCATGTTTTAAGACCTTGATATCTTCCTCATAAAAAAACTCATTTTTCTTATAAACTAGAAGTCTTGCTTCTACAGACTCTAAACCTGTTTTATAAGTAATAGCATTTATCTTAGATGTCCTTAAGTCTCTCAACAATTGTTCATTTTGTTCTTTAAGAATTTTAACATTTTCCAAACAAGATGATGAACAATTTGAATAAGTAGATGCCTCAGAGCTAGAACTTATAGAAGTGTAAGTCATGAGTGCAAGATTTGTTGGACCTTCTTTAGCTTGATCACTCCAATCATAACCAACACCATCACAAGACACCAAAGTATTAAAGGTAGTCGACTCCACTGGCACAACCCTTCTTGTGTTGTCCCTATTCCTGTTTTTTGGTTCCTTGGAGCCCTGCACTCCCTTGCAAAGTGTCCCCTTTTATGGCAGTTGAAACATTCCACCTTGGACGTGTCAAACCCAATGGTCTCAGTGCCATTCATAGAAAGTTTCCTTCTAGTGTTCTTCAAGAATCTCCTTGCCCTTATTGTCAGCATAGCCATCTGCCACCTTAAATCTATCTCTTCTAAATCATCAGGATTAATTTGTTGCAAGTCCTCATTGTTAAGTTGTGGACTGTTTGGTTGAGTTGCAAGTCCTCACAGATGACAACATCACTCAAGTTGTCAATTGATGATGAGTTAATAGCAGTAGCTTGAGTGCTAGCAGTTGTAGCACCATGAGTAGTATTGACTGCTCCATTTGTAT
>BQNB010010438.1:3903-83980 GCA_026074375.1 Tanacetum coccineum | reverse complement strand
AAACTATATTATCATGTTTATTATTTATGTATTTTAGTATGTTATGCAATACCATACCAAATTCAATTTTAATAGAATTCTCTTTAACTACGTGAGTAGTTTGTATGTTTGTGTAAAGTTCTTTTTTTTCTTTTCTATCCTAATACACACTGCATGCAATCAACATATAAAATGAACAAGTTGACACATATACAACATTTTCATCACAAGGGTGAGTTGCGATCCAAGGTGATTTTGTCAATGAATTTTTCTATTTAATCTTTCATGTCTATCATGTGGAATAGAACATGCAATATTACAAGTAGATTGAATTCACACATTTAAATATACAAGGCGATGATTATCACAATATTGACAAGATGTAGATCAAATGTTTTTGTTCATAGCACATAGGTTTGACATGTAAAATCCGAGATAATGTCAACCATAGTTTGAATAGTGTATTAACATATATCCTTTATCTCGTTTAAACAACAATGTTGCCTAATTTTTATGCCTTTCACATACGTCCTAGCACATAAGCACATAAGCTCTAAGAGCACAAGTATATAAAGATAGTGAAAATGACTTTTAACCTTTAAATATTCTCTCAATAGCTCACTTAAATCAATATCATATGGTGCATGTCAACCATGAACAACCTCAACTAGACTCATGCAATTTGGACTTTGAGAAATGTCATGCAAAAATCCTAAGCTTTTGTTCTATCTTTTGTTTACCTATTAATTTTACTTTCTTTAACCGTACTTAGGTAGCTCTTCATTCGCTCGGTAGAGGCGTCGTGCTATCTACTTGGTCGCGACTGGCTCTGCTACGCTAGGTTCTCCCTATGGCGCTCCTTAATCTTTCCCTCACTCTCAAATCAATATCATATGGTGCATGTCAACCATGAACAACCTCAACTAGACTCATGCAATTTGGACTTTGAGAAATGTCATGCAAAAATCCTAAGCTTGTTTTGTCTTAGACCTAAGTGTTCTCTCATTCAACTCACCAATAACTTGTTCTATTGGGTGACCATTAGCTTCTTTTAAACTTTTAGGATAGCCTTCATTCGAAGCATTAACTTGTAATGACGGCGACCCATTGAGATCTTAAACTATGGGTTCATTGATCCTATCATCTTCTACCTAAGGAGATGACTTTAGCTTAGGCAAGCTATCATCAATGGTTACGTTGAGAGATTCCTCAATTCTCATTGTTTCCTTATTAAGCACTAGGTATGCGTTACTAGTTTGAGAGTATCCTAAAAACACACCTTCGTACGACTTTGGGTCGAACTTGGTGAGATGCACTTTAGTGTTAAGTATAAATATTTTACAACCAAAGACCTAAAGTACTCTAATGACGGCTTCCTATTTCTAAGGATTTGGTAGGGTGTTTTTTAATGGATTTTCTTATATAGACCCTAATTAAATATATATTGTCGTGTCTAATGCATGACACCAAAACTTTTATGGAATGGATTGCTCGTCTAACCTAGCATGACTCATCTATCTTAACTTGAGATGTGTTCTTTCAACAATCTCACTCGATTGAAAAGTGAATGGTCCCGACAAGTTATAAGACATTCCATATTATTTACAAAAGCTCTCAAATTTCAATTTATCAAATCACTACGATGATTGGTTTCAATGGAAACAATAGAACAGTCATGTAGGTTTTCAAGCTTTTTATACAAGATTTTAAACTTTTCTAATACATCATCCTTAGACTCTAGAAACACTACCCAAGTGTGGTTTGAGTGATCATCAACGATCATCAAAGTGTAGAAGTTGCCTCGGTAGCTTTGAATTGGATATGGACCAAACAAATCTAAGTGTAACAACTCTAAAACCCTAGTAGTTGACACTTCATTCCTAGTCCTATTGTTTGCATTACCTTGACTCCCTAGACCATACGTATCACAACAGTGTCTTTCAAAGCTTAAATTTGGTAGGTTCCTTACTAGCTCGTTGGAAGATAAGTTTTGAACTAACCGTATATTGGCATGACCTAACCTCCTATGCCAAAGCGTTGAGTTATCCACTATAGATGCAAGACAAATTTGTTGTTTGGAGTTATCTCCCAATTTGCAAGTATATAATCCATTTTTTCTATGACCTCTAGCTAGCATTTTATCATTTTTACTAATAGAACAATCTACTTTAGTAAAGCTAACTACATAATCATCATCACATAATTGGCCTACGCTAATCAAGTTAAAAGCTAGACCACTAACATACTCAACATTGGTAATTTTAATTAAGTCATGAGAAATATTACCTCCACCGATGACCTTGCCCTTTAGGTTGCTCCCAAATACGACATGTCTACCATCATACACCTTGTACGAAGTAAACAATCTTCTATTCCCGGTCATGTGCTTAGTGCAACCACTATCCACAATCCAAGCATCCGATAGTAGATCGCATTTAAGACACACCTACAAGAAAATATGAATTCAAGGTCGTGATACACATTGTTTCTTGGGCCCCCTGTGGTTAGCATATATGTTGCCCAAGTTAACCATTCTTGGGTCTTGAAGTAATGCACATAGTTTAGGTAGACCGTACCTCGAGAAAGCGGACCAAGGATTCTTTTGAAAATCATGAATGTTTTGAAAGTTTGGTCCAACGCTCCAGGGTGTTTTTAGTCTATGATTTGGGTAAAAGTTTTATCTTCTTTGGAAGGTGTTGTGATCATAAGAAGAAGACCTTGGACTATTATAAAAATTTCTTCTTTCGGAAGAATGGTTGTTTTACAAAGAAGGTCTTCGGTATGAGTTAGAAGGTCTCATATTAGGAGTGGGTAATAGAGGTCTTTGATCGACTCGAGTTTGTGTGTATCCAAGTACTTACGTGAAACCGGATGATATCCTTGTTTAGTGGTTTCAACTCTTGTAATGGGTGTTTGGGTACCTCGAGTGTTTGCATAACGAGTTTGAGGATCAACGGGTTTAGGAAATTCATTAAATGAAACCTCAATTTTTGACAACCCACTGGCGCGCTGGTGGCGTGTTGGCGCGTCACCCGGCGCGTCGGGTGCTGATTTTAAGAGAGTCTTGTTTTATCCTTATTTTACAAACGTTATTGGTTTGTTAACGTTTACGTAAGTGGTTTTATTATTTTTAGAAAATCCAAGACCTTCCTTATCTTGAGACAATTTTTGATGACTTAGCATATCGTTCAAAACAATGCTACTTTTCTTGAATTTTGAAAATTTTAATGCTTCGTCTTGAAGTTTAGAAACATTGCATCTTAAAGAGTCAACCTCTTTGGTGAATACATCACATTTCTTGCAAGGTTCAATCACCTCTTTAGATTTAGCAAGTTTTTTTTACTTCAAGTTCAAGATCATTGATTTTACTTAACAGTTTTAATTTCTCACTTTCAAGAGAGCGTTTTTCTTTTAAAAGTTTTGGTAAAATCTTTGCTAAACCTTATAATTTTCTCATTCTACTTTTGCAATTCAACAATATCTAAATCATTATTAGAAATAGAAGATTTAGGTTGTACCTCTTGAGAGTCGATCGCCATGAGACAAGTTGTGTCATTTTGAGGTTCGTCGCCATCTTCATTAGGGGTGAGCAGAAACCGCACCGCAAACCGCAAAACCGCAAAAACCGCAAAAAACCGCACCACAAAAACCGCACCACCGCAAAAACCGTGGTTCGGTTTTAAGAAAAAAGAAAAACCGCATTTTGTGGTACGGTTGCGGTTTTACCTGTAAAACAGCACCAAAAAAACCGCACCGCACCGCATATTAAATTTTTAAAACTGAAAACGGCACATTGATTATTTAATGTGTGTTATAAGGCTTCTACCACATATTATAATTAATATTCTTATAAGTTATAAGTGATGTGTGTTTTTACATTAAATATATGCGTTGTTATAACCGAAAAAACCGACATTGTAAACCAAAAACCGCACGCGATGGTGCGGTGCGGTTAAAAACCGCAAACTCGTAAAAACCACAAAAAACAGCAAAACCGAAACCGCAAACCGTGGTGCGGTTCGGTTTTTATTTTTGAAGAAACCGCAAGTGCGGTTGCGGTTCGGTTTTAGTCAAAAACCTCACCAAACCGCACCATGCTCACCCCTAATCTTCATTATCACTCCAAGCTCTTCCGACAAAAGCCTTGTTCTCCTTGGACTTTGGACACTCACTAATGAAGTGGCCTTCTTCCCTGTAATTGTAACAACCTCGCCTTTTTCTAGAGCTTTCACCTCCTTTGTTCCCAAACCAATTTCTGCGGCCTCTTCCAAACCTATTAGCACCATTACTAAATCGATTTCCACGCCCGAATCGATTTCCCTTGTGGAAGAACTTTCGAAATTTCCTAGCCATCAAATTGTATGCTTCGAATTCTTCTTCGTCTACATCTTCATCACTTCCTCCTTGACTATCACTATCGTCACTAGTTTATTCCCTAGTGACTTTAGCTTTAAGGGCTTACGATATGACCTTTTCTTTTGTAGTCTTGAGAGCTACGTCATCAGTTTCCAAGATCATTTCATAGACCTTAAGGTTACCAATTAGCTCGTCAAGAGGAAGTATAGCCAAGTATTTGGCTTCTTCTATGTCGTCACCTTGGCTCTCCATTTTAATGGAACAGCGCGAAGAAACTTTCTCACATGATTTTTTCTTGAATAGTCTGATCTAAAGATTTAAGACTAATCACAATAGCATTGAATCGTGTGAAGCCGCTATTGATAGTTTCTTCTTCCAAAATTGACAACTTCTCATATTGTTGAGTGATAAGATCAATCTTACAATACTTGACTTATGAATTGTCTTGGTGAGTAATGATGAGTGTATGCCAAACCTCTTTAGCGGTTTTACACATGAATACTCGTTCATACTCTTTACGCGGTAGGGCATTATAAAGAGTCATATTGGCTTCCTTGTTCTTGCCAAGTTGTTTCTTCTCATCAGCTCATATTGTGTATCCTTCATCATCTTTGTTTTTGGATTCTCCATTTCGAAAACAAAATCTCCATTTTAGATGGCTTGTCATTAGTTAATATCTTTAGACTTAATGTAAGTCTCAGAGCAGGTTTTCTAAAAGCAAAACCCTTCGCCCTCTAGCAAAGGTGGTCTTTTCATAGAGCACCCCTCAACTTATTTCTCTTGAGCCATGAATCTTTACTCAACTTTTTCAAAAACCAGAGTTAGGATTTTGAATTTTTGAAAAAGAAGTTTTCAACTTAAAACGACTTCTAGGGAAGGCTTTAATACTTGAAAACTTGAGTAAATCACCCTGATACTAATTGTAGAACCGTAAAGGGGGGTGAATATGGTTATCTTGACCTATTCAAAGTTTATAAAACTTCAAGTCATAAACAACCGAGTGATGTAATGATCTACTTAGCTATAACAACAATAAGTAGATAGAGATAGAGACAAAGACCATGATATATACCGGTTTGGCATAGGGGTTTATACCATCCGTACATCTAGTGGGGAATCCACGACACCTATACTATTACTCTAGTATAATCCTTATGGTGGACTACAAACCGTATTACAACTTCGTTCCATCGATATGCACTACGATCGACGCTCACTAAGAAGAGCGACTCCCTACGGTATTCCGCCCTCAGAATCCACCCCTAAGAACTCATGATTCGACTTAACCTCTAAGATCACTTAGATCAACTAGGACCACTAAGAACTTCCCCTTGGAAGCTTACCAAACACCAACTGGATCCCCAATGATCTAGGATTGATCACAAAGATACAAGATTTCCTTTACAACCAAATTAAATGATAAGTTGATTTAAGAATCAATCCCTAACCTAGCCTAGAGACTCAATTATAAAAGAAAGAGTATGAGAAAGAAGACCCTCGACTAATAAGACACAAGTGTGGATTAGGTACTTGTGTGTCTCTCTTACGGAGATGGGTTCTTCAATAGTTGATAGAAGAGAAGATTAAGAACACAAGAGGTGTTAAACTTAGAGGATATGAGAAGATAAAAGTGAGGAAGAAAGAATGGCAAGAGGTGAGGAATACAATAACCACGAGGGGGTATCTATAGGCCAAAAACCAAGAGTGTCAAAATAAACCAGCCATCAACGCGCCAGAACCCATCTCGAGTTTTTCTGATTTTTGGCGTTTTAACTACCTTCTCTTGCTAAACCCCCAATTGTACTTCAAGCTTTGACATTTCCACTATTCTTACACTCAAGGTCAACCAACTCAAATATCCATTTGATAAAAACATTTATGAAGTAATTTAGAAGAAGATTTAGGAGTGTTTGTCTAATATCAAAGAGATAGAGAAGAAGTATTGGACAAAGGGTGTGTTTGGGTATTCCTCACATGTAAACTGATTTAGTTGGAAACTAACCATGGTTAGGGTGATACGTTGGCATAGTTAGGATAAAAAGGAATATGTCCAAAGAATATTCTCAACTTGGTGAGCAAGTGTAGATGTTGTGAGAGAGGGAATTTAAATTTCAAATTCAAATACAATTAAGCACATGTGGGATAAGAAGAGAAGGAATGAGTTGGCATGATGTGATGGTTTGGAGCCTAAATTATGTTTAAATTTGAATTGCATTTCAACATGTGGGAAGGATAAGAATGAGTTGGGAGTGAGTTGGCAATAGGTTGGAGTAATGTGATGGTTTGGAGCCTAAAGATCACATTCAAATTTGAATGGTTGAGATGAGAGGATGAGGTGGTAAAGTGTATAGGAGAAGTTTGGTGATGTATGTGAGATTTGAATTCAAGCTTCAGATGATAGGATAAGTGTATAGAGAAAGCTTTAAGAGTGTGTGTGTGTGTATCACTTGAATTCATTAGAGAGTTGTGTGAGTGAAGAAGTGGAGAAGAGAATGAACATGAAGTGTAAGTGGTGGAGAATGTTTTGATATGATGGAAAGGAATGTAGGGAAAACAAGTACAACAAGTATAATGGTGTAAGGAATGTGAGTTGTTCCATGTAGGTATTATTTGGAGAAGTTTTATATGGAGAAAGGTTTAAGCTTGGAGATGGTGTTGATAATGAAGAAGATAATAATCAAAGGATTGATTATGGTTTAATAATCATATTTCCATAAGAGAGAAAAGAGATGGGCAAATGTGATTATGGGATGGTTTAGGAAAAGAATGTATATAATGTGTGGAAGGTATATATAATCATTTGATGAGTAGAAGGGATTAGAAAATAAATAGGAGGATGTTTAGAGAAGAAATGATTGCGTAAGAGACATGTGAGGAATACATGTGTGAGTTTGTAAATCATTTATAAGTAGGGAGGTAGGAAAACTCAAAGTATAATTATCCTCCAAACACCACAAACTCAAATAGTCACTTGGACTTAATCCATGATAATCAATAATAGATTTGATCACTAATCATCTTGATGTAAACAAGCTAAGTCCTTTGCATCCTAAGTAAAGCATATCCCATAACGGGAAAGGATGCGTTTACGCAAAGTGACCTTTGACTTACTTTGACCAATAAGGGAGTAAAACCCGTTACGTGATTAGGAACAACGTAAATCCGGATTAAGGTTAATGGATAGTTTCTTTTGATGGTATGTTGAAAGTATATTCAGACTAGGTTTAGAAAGAAGTTTCGGCCTTGGCTAGAGGCAATTGATAAAAGATTTGAGTTGTCGTTTTGTTAAAAGTGGGAGGATTTGTTTTTGCCCCTCTCTAAGTATAAGCCTCATTTGGAGTGTTCTCAAATCCTCAAGTATCATGTATATGCCTTTATTGAAGTTTCCACATTTGTCGGGTAAGAGGAAAGCCGACAAAACAAAATCCGCAAAATCAGGATAGCCCTTAGCGCTGTGACCCACTCTGACGTGCCATTAACGCGACAGGAACATAGTTCCCGGTTTTTTGGATTTTGGCTATCGTTTATAATTGTAAGTGTTGCGAACGTTTATTTGTCATCATTAAAACATAAAGGAGATCTTAATCAATGTTGCACCAACTAACATAATAATCTTGGAGTGATGATGAAGACTAGCAACAAGTAAAATTAAGGCTTGATCGTCTTGTATGCTAACTTGGTAATATCTTCTTCTAAAAGAGGATCACCAAAAATGAAATATAAAAGTGAGTTTGATCTGAGTTTAAAGATTAGATAATCCTAGAGAATGTATGAAAAGGGGTGAGGAAACTATGAGAAATGGCTTGCTATTTATTGGCAAAAATGTGCATTGTTCACCCGGATCCAACGGATCCCTTCCAAAAGGGATCCGGCCAGTGTTAGGCAAGGGATCCGGCCCACTCAAATCTCCAAAAATCTTGTGAGGTCTTCCAAGATCTTAGCTAGATATGGAAAGATTATGATGTGACAATAAATAAAAGTCAACTATATGTATGATGTCATGCATAATGTAAAATGTAATTTTAGTTTATATAATTTCTAAAAATAGATGTATAAGTAACTTTGTGTTACTTGTATAATGTATAGTTTTTTAAAAATAATTGTGTAGTTACTTATGTGTAAGTAACAAACTAAAATAGTTTATGTCACAATTTTAAGCTTAATGGGCTTATGTACAAAACCTTGAGTTTATTTAAGATGTATGTGGTTTGATGTATGATAATTGTAGTGAGTTATAAAACTATTGGCTTAAAACTTATGCATTTTATTTTCTACTTAGAATAATTTTATAATTGTTATCGACAAAACATAGAAAGATCGTAAAATATAAATAAACGTTTCTACGGCTTATTTGTATTAACGCAAGCGTTAAACGCATGGACTTATATTGTACAATAGAGATAGATAGCTCATGTATAGGCTATAAATACCCCTCATGACTCTCCATGAGGGGTGTGGAAGAATATTAGGCTAATTTGTATTATTCATTCATTTCAATAAAGCTTTTTTTCTCTACTTTCTCTCACTAGACAATATGACATATTTAGCTTATTTTGATCATCTTCGACCCTCGAAGGTGGTTTTGATACATGTTATAGTTGGTATCAGAGCTCCTCAGGGGTGTGTGTATTTGTGTTTGGCTTTTTCATGGATTATTTGGCTTATTTTATCTTATTTTTGTTCTAAAAACCCTCACATCCCATTTGTTAGTCAAACAGCATAAAAGTTGTTTTTTAGGACAAAATCACTTCAAGTTTGTGTTTTTATGAATCTAAAATGTGTTCTTGGTTGTTGTAAAAAGATTGAATCTTTAAGGTTTAAAATCGTTTTTTAGTGATTTTTTTGTTGTGTCTTGTGTTTTAAAAAAAGGTATGCGAGTTTGGGATTAAAAGGACAAAAAGGACTTGAGGATGAGCACTCCCTTGTTTCTAGTAAGAGTTATGCGGACTCACAAGTTTAAAAACCCCTTTTATGCGAGTTCAAGATGCAACTTCGAGACGCTTGTGAGTTTGGATTCAGGATATGTGGGTTATTATGCGATTTTTTATGTGAGTTAGTTCATGCGACTTCAAGAAGAGAAGAAAAGGTGATGCGAGTGTGCTTGGATTTTCATGCGAGTTTGTTCCAGAATTATGCGAGTTTAAAAGTTCAAGCATTCGAGTGAAATATGCGAGTTGGGTTCGACTCCCATGCGATTCTAGATTGGGTAATTCATGTGAGTTTCCACGCGAGTGTAACTTCACAAAATCATGCGTGTTTGATGCAAAAGATGCGAGTATAATGTGCGAGTATAGGAACTCAGATTATATGCGAGTCCACTTACGAGTTAAAAACAAGCAACTACAAGAAACGTGCGAGTTCGAATCATGCGTGTGTAGATTTGAAGAATCATGCGAATTTAGCACTGCAATACAAGCGTGTTCGATCTCTGGTGTGTGAGTTAACTCGGTATAGACTAAGTTAGGGTTTCATAGTTATTTTATTAGAAGCCCTAGCTTCGTTTGACATCTTATACCCTTAAATTTAAAGTATACTACACCGTTAGTCCTTGTTACCTAAGAACAAGGTTATAGATAGCGTGAGGCGTAGCGGCATGGCGTTTTTAAGGCGTGACTTAAGGCGGAAACAAATATTTATGGATTTATAGATTTATATCATATTTCATAATTATATGAATGATAAGCATTAGTAAATCCAAGCCCAACTCTAAAATATTAGTAAATCTCCTAAACCCTTCAAAAAAATTCAAAAAAAGGCGCCACGCCTTGAGCTATAGCGCGCCTTATCACGTTTTATCATGCTTTATTGCACGTCACGCCTAGAGACACGCCTTGACATGTTTCGTAATGTGGAGGCCACTCCTCTCGCTATAGCCCCGCTATGACGCGCCTTTTAGAACCCTGCCTAAGAACCTTAACGACCGTTAACATGACAACAAATACCCTTCACGATAATTCAATTTCACCGTTTGTCCTCTGTTAATAATCAAATCATAACAACGATTATAACAACAAATCAAACATAATACATTACACTTAACGATCCTTGTCAAGATTCACCTTCACAATCAAGGCTAGTATTGAGCTTTAATGACTACAGGGTTTTTTGTACGGTGCTACTTAGTTGGGAATGAAGTTATTCTGAGTTTTTTGCTTCATTCTCGGGTTTGTTATATCAAGTTGTCTTCATAAGTGGTCATCAGTATTAGCCGGCAGAATAGATAAGGGATTTCAATTGGGTTGATCAAGAGAAATTTGTAAATAGGGTACTTTCCGATACCTTCTCACAGAGTATTGCTTATGCAAACACGGGTTCATGATTCTAAGTAAGCGGTTCTAGTTGATATAAGATGTACACATGTGTATGATGATTCCTTTAGATAGTCATCATCTAGAGGAAAAAATTTGTACATCCGGGACTTAGTTGACTTTGGTGTTACCGTTTTGACTACATAGAGGGATAATTTGTCTACATCCGGGACTTAGTTGACTTTGGTGTTGCAATTTATATCAACACTAACCTGGAGGGAGAAATGGGCATATTCGGGACTTAATTGACTTTGGTGCTATGGTTTTGACTTTTTGAAAGGGATAAAATTGTGTACTTCGAGCTTTGAGCTTTATGCAACAAGTTTGGGATGCTTCCTAAGTGAGATGATGTTGATGATATCTTCCTTTCCCATGGTTTTTCCAAAATGAGAAAGAAGGTCTTTGAGCCGAGTTGGAAGGAGGTTGTATGACTCAAGACTAGTGCATTAGTTCTCATCAGTCTCAGGATTGTCTGTTTGGGAGGGAGCAAAAAATAGTGGCCTTACCTAGTTGGGAGAGTAGTTTTAGCCCAATATGATACTACACAAGAAGTTCAAAACATAAGTCATACCTAAGCCGAAGTATTCTGATAAGGGAACTTCAAGGATGATGAATAAGAAGTAGATTTAGAAAACTTCGACATGACCAAGAGTGTATAAAAATTAAGCTTTTTCAAAACATACACCTGATTCAGAAACTTCGAGATGAGCATAAGTGTATAAAGAAAGTTTTTAAAGACATGTCGGAAGTCAAGAGCAGAAATCCAATCAAAGCCGAAATCATCGGTAAAGAAGACTTCCAAGTCATCCTCAGCAGTATGATTACAGTGTGTTCGTTTGCAAGTTGAAGAAATATAGCTGGAGTATTTAAGAAGATCAAGGTCATTGAAAACAATCTCAAAGAATACTGGACTTCATTCTTATTATTTTTCTTTATTTTTGCTTGTAGGAAATATTGTAACCAATTCACGTGTGACACCATCTTGGAGGGAGATTGTTAGCTTTACTATTTTGTAAAGCTGACGTCTTACACGTGAAGTGGACTAGCTATAGATCAAACGTGAAACACATGGACTTATATTGTAAACTAGAGATAGATAGCTCATGTAAGGATATATAACTACCCATCATTGTCTCTCCTTTAGAAGTGTGGATGAATTTTTGGCCATTTTATTCATCTTGAATAAATACGCTTTTACTTCTCTACTCTCTCTCCATTCTCTCTCTTGAAATATGCTTATTATTCTCTTATACATTTTGATATCCACCGTTCCCTAAAAAAGGTGTTTATTACGTGTTACGTATTCACCTCGTTGGTGTACATTAGACGATTTTTTGTACAAAAGTAAAAGCAAGCGAATTTCTGTTATTGTAAAAGTGCCATGAAATTGTATACATGAGGGTATTGTTATTGTTATTTTGTTTATCATCGAAGCATAACCCCTATAAGGATAACAATGCCGCATTATTGTAAGTAGATAGACTTATACAACAATGCAGCATTATTGTAAGTAGATCGACTTATAAGGATAACAATGCCTACACATTTTAAGGTATCATTTCCATATTATGCTAAAGAAATTGTGGTTTACACTCAATTTCACTTTTTTTTTCGATTTTTTTGAAAAAAATAATTACATTGGCCGTCTATGAAGTTGTTTATCAAATAACTCATATAAGCAATAAATTAGGACACTCTATATCAGCAATAAATTAGGACACTCGCAACTTGGCCGTCTCTGAACTTGTTTATCAAACGAGGATTTCGGCCCGCGCTTCGCTGCGCGGTGCTGCAATCATATATGTGCAGCAATGAGCCTCTCCACTGATGCATACATTTTTAACCTGCAATCTTCAGAACAAAGACAATTTTTGGCCCATTCAGTTTAAATTAGCAGATTCCAAACACCCCTTTAATTTGAATGATGGGTTTTGTTAGAAACATGGTTTTTTTGTTACCCGCGTGTTGCCGCGAAGTCACTTTTTTATTCACTTGACTCGACGCACAACAGGCCACATGAATAAAATTGTTTTACAAAAAGAGAATGTTTCTTTACATGTTACAATTTATGTAAAAAGACAAAGATTGGAGATAACGAATAGAGCATGTAGGCAATCGATGATATCCAAATGGGAATTATGATCTTAAGCTAGTTACGGTCCCCTGTCAAGACCTGACCAGTTCACATCGAGATCCTTCACAACACTCTCTTCCATTTCAAGCACCATGATGAAATTTCAGAATTAACTCCCAAGTTCTCCTATTAGCTCAAAAATACTCCAAGATCCTAGATGTAAAACAAAATACATTTAGCTATTTGATGAGACTATAAGAAGTTAAGAATATGTAACAAACATTTGTAAGAAAAGAAGTGCACGTATTGAGAAAATGTCTAGAAATTGCTACCATGACATAGTGTATATTCTATATTGTGTGAACTTATCTACTTGAGCTTATGGGCCTCTGCAACACATAAGCTGAAGTAAATTAAGCTCATAACAATCATGAACATCCCTTAGATTTAATAAACATTTGCAAGAAAAGAAGTGCACCTACTGAGAAAATGTCTAGAAATTGCTACCATGACATAGTGTATATTCTATATTGTGTGAACTTATCTACTTGAGCTTATGGGCCTCTGCAGCAGGTGCACTAATTTAAAAAAACAAAAGTAATTGAATGATTACCTTTTGTCTTTGAGTTTGTTTGGCAGTAAAGATAAGAAATTGGTGATTGGTCCATTGATGAATTTGGTGAATCAGACATCTCTTCTAAATATTGTTAACTTTTCCATCTCAACGCTTTTACATGTACAATATGTTTCCAAGTCCGGTCCTGCAACATATCTAAAGGTTAGTATATATGCATAGCTCAGAAGTAACGAAAACCGAAAGCAGTAGCGCAAGGCATTTAAAATATACAACACATTGAGAACCTATAAATCAATATTATTCAAAACAATCGGTATCTTCTCATTAATCATAACAAATCATATGATCAAAGCATGAAACTGCGATTTTAAACCTTAACACTTATGAATCACAAACAGTTGCTGACCTGCTAATTTATTATCCTTGAGAGACTGATGGATGCATTATTCGAAAGGCAAAACAGATTGTTTCCATTTAGGCAACAACCTGCAAAACTAAGTAAATGTAAATTTACTAATTTAGGAGAAAACCAATCCAAGATATGAAGGTTATGTGGGCAACTCGTGATACTTTCATACTTTTCAGCAACTATAACTTAAATATGAGAAAAACAAATGAGAGATTCTTGTAAATAAAATTAACCTGATGATTCAGGAAATTCTGACTTGCAAGCAAAATCATGTTAGCCGAAAGGCTTCCTTCTCTACTGCCACACAAAACCGTGGGTTGTTGTCGATTTCTAATTGTTGCAGTAGGGTGTCGCACCCTTCTTAAGGAAGGCCCTTCAGCTCCCATTGATCTTTTTTGAATGTTTTCACCTTTTACCGTAAAACCGGGCGATTGAGAGGAGTGTGATGATGTGCACATTAAGCAAAACCAATCTAGGCATCATAAACAGGCAATAAGTAAAAGCAAAATCAATTGCTATCAACAAATTTGAAATGAAACACAAATCAAGTAGAAATCTTACTAACTATCTTGTATTATGGTATACATAATTTAGGTCGTTCTGTGGGAATTAGTTTTGTGTACTACATACATACAATAAGTAAAAGCAACATCAGCCAACAAAAATTTCAAAACGAAACACAAAATCAATTAGAAATCATACTAACTATAGAATTATGGATACATAATTACGGATCTTTAATTTTCCTATGTTCTTGGTTTTCTCTAATCTTTACATTTGTGGTTTATTTTCATCAGCTAACACATTCTCTTGATGCAGGGAGATTTCATCTATAAAGCTATTGTAATCTTGAGGAGGGTCGAAGCTTGCTCAAAGAGGGCAATATATAAAAGTTGACACTTAATTAAAACTTATGCCAGTTCAGTAAATGATGCTACTATGCTACTGCCCGAAAATTAATTCATCAAGTATAACTAATATGTTCCTTTTCTAACAAACATAAAATACATATAGCTATAATGATTAAAACTTCCTTCACTTCTTTCATGAATTCTTAATGAATATATATGTTTTGCATCCCAGAACGAAACCGAAAGTATTAGTAAGATATAGCATTTTGGACTTTAAAAAGGTAATAAAAATAGACACGTGTTGGTTGTTGATTAACAGGACGACAAATATATTATCAACAAATAAATTTACTAATTAAGCTTAAGTTAACAACAATGTTGAGTGATCTAATTCATTACATAACAGTAGGACATAATTTTACAATTTAAAGATTTGTGGATTTATTTTTCAAGTGTAAGCTAGCGAAAACAAAACATATAATGACAGAAATATGGCAAAAACCAATTTATTAAAAGAAAGAAAGTCACTATTGTATATATCGGCCAAAATCGGCAAAGAGACATCGGCCAAAATCAGAAAAGAAACAATACAACGAATTGGAAACCGAATATATCATTGTCCTCATTAAAAATTATCCTGATATGTGATAATTATAAATATAAACATGAAAAAGTTTGCTCTTATACAAAATGTTTACAAATACGTAAGCAGAAGTATACCTTCAGCAACATTTCAAGCGCTCTACTCACACTGGCCGCACGTTAATCCTAAATCTCACCTTGCACCTGTCGATAAAATCGTATGTTAATATTTTCATAACACTATTCATTAAGCGAAAAGAAGGTAATATGATGAACTTGGCTTCATGAACACGTAGCTATAAAAATGCATACTGTATGTAGCTCATTTGCACACTTGTTTACTCATTCTTTCGTTTCATCGAGTCCGAGCCTCCACGCTATAGAATTGTAAACCGCTTCCCTGCTCGCAATATCAAAATGCCTTCTGCAATATATCAAACAAAAAAAGCGCATTACCTTACTTGAAATTTATAACCTTTTAACATACTAAAAACTAAAGTCTAAATAGCAAAGGGAACAAAACAGATATAACAGCAAAAAGGTTTACCAATGTTGTTTCTAAACCACTAATGCAGCAAAATTGAAATAATGTTGTGGAAAGCACGTGGTAGGTATTCTGGTAAACTCGGTGCACTTACTGGGCATCCATATTAGCTTGTACCACGTACCATGTGACAAAAAGCAGGAATTTTTTGTAAAGGTTGGCCAGTTATGGGTCAAAATGGGTAGCTCCTTTTTTTCTAATAAGCTACAACAAACACCCTAGTAAGCTGATTGTGAGGCGTCTAACAAAAAAAGCTATCAATACCTCGAGGTGCCTATTTTGATTTGCTTCCAATTTAGCTTTAGCTTCGACTCGCCTTCCAGCATCTCCGGCTACTGCTGCTGCTACATGTCAAATCTGTGCATACAGAATAGCTCTCGTCTGAATTTGTGGCTCTTGTTGGGGTGGAGTCGTGGGCAAAAATGGTCCTGGCACCACACATTAAGATAATTCACAAAATGAGACATTCACTCAACAGGGAAACGTTAACATGAATAGGAGTCAAGCTTACCTCAAACGATCCCGCGTTATAAAAGAACCGTTCAATGCACCTAGCCATTACGATAAGCTATCCGAACACCATATAAAAGCTGGTAAGAACATAATACAAAGCTGTTAAAAGCAAGATAAAAAACTTTTAAAAACAACAAATGAGGCTGTAAAATCAGTGGACAAACACCCGTTTTCTCTATGGTCCAAAAAAACATATAAAATCTCGTAACAACAGCGAACGAAGCTATAATTTCTTTTTTTTTTCAGATTATCTTGTTTCTAGTGTTTGGCTAAAACAAACTCTTTATGCCTTGTTCTAAACGAATGACAACTAACATATATATGCAACCAACTGTAATCGTACAGATATACATTAACAGTTTATGTATCCATGATCTAAAATAAAGAATATATCTCCGTCAATCAATAACCCTACATACAAACACAAACTCATGTAAATTTTCTAATATACCCATCTATACAAAGTGATAAAAAAAACTCTTTAACATACCCATTAATCATAATCAATAAAAAAAACATACCCATTAATAAAAAAATCAAATCTTCAACAAACTGAATAAAAAAGCACGAAACATGAAAAAGAATGTACCTTCAGATTCAAGAATAGATAGCAGCAGCAGTAGTTTGCATCCAAATCTAAAATCACAATCAAAATCAAAAACTGAAATCTTAGAGAAAAATCCCTAAAATATACCATAAAGTCAAAAAAACATACCTGATGATTTTCTACCTATCGATCTTGGTGGATATGTACAAACAAAATATTAGAGTGTTAGTTCAGACTATCAGCAATGTGTTTTTGCTGTGTGTTTTAGATGCGGTGGACTGGTTTGTGTGTGTGTGTTGTTTTAGAGAATAAGAATAGTCGAGAAGAAGGATAGTGGAGAGACACGTGGTGAGAGGGAAGATCATGTTAAAAAAGGGAATGAATAACAAAAGAAATCGGGTCGGGCGGGGTGGTTTGATGAATGCATTAAAAGCACCTCGAGGGAACGATCTTCATGGTTAATATATAAGGTATAATGACTCCACTGTGGTTTACACACAATCATAAATTTCTTTTTTTTTCCTTTTTTTATATAAAAAAAATTACATTAGCCGTCTCTAAACTTGTTTATCAAATGACTCATATCAGCAATAAATTAGGACACTTGCAACTTGGCCGTCTCTGAACTTGTTTATCAAATGACTCATGTTTATCATCGAGAAAATTAACGCTCGCGCGTTGCTACGGAGTTTTTTTTAAGTTTTATTTTGATTTGATATTTTTATATATTTTGTGTTAAGTTCTCGGTTTTTGCAAATTAGACGTTTAGCGATGACAGTGATAATGAAAGTGATAAATGCATTTCGATTTTGATATGAATGATTGATAAGGCTATTTATTGAGCAGTGTCTATGTTCCCGGATATTTTCTTTTTTTGTACGATTCGGGAAAAAAAATTTGCGTTGGGACGGGTTAATTTTTTCACGAATATTTTCTTTTTTTGGGACGGTTCGATATCTTTTTTTTTGCTGGCAAAACATAATTTGCACCAAATTTCAGTGCACGACCTTCTAATATAAAAAAAACACTTTTTATGTTTGAAATAATTTTTTTTCTAAATATCTATATAATTAATTAATTTTTTAAAATAAATGATGTAATTCAGGTTATTCGAGTCAACCCAAAAACCAAACCAAATTCAAATTCGGTTTTCAGTCCGGTTCGGTTGAATTCTAGTTCGGTTTAGTTTGATTTTTGGATTGACCGAAAAAAGTTAACCGAACAACCGACCGATCAACACCCTTGATAAAACGTGACATATTGCCTAATTGATTGAGCCATTTTTCTTTTCAAATACGCTGGACTTTCTTTACTACTGTGTCACACGCTTTTTATCATGTAAATGCTCGAAACATTTACCCAATCAAGTGCAAACTTAATGGGCTATATATACTATGGCAGGCCCATCAACAGAAAATGACAAAATCTTATAACGCTCTATAAGATATAGAGTAATAATAAATTATGTTAAAGAAAAGAGTAAATTACAAACTTCGTTTTATGGTTTACACACAATCATATATTTTATTTTATTTTTCTAAATAATTACATTAATCGTCTCGGAACTTGTTTATCAAACAAGCATGATTACCCGCGCGTTGCTACGGGTCGTTAACTTTTTTCGCGTAGGTGCGAGGCATTATTATTTTTTATTTTTTTTATTTTGTGTGGTTTTATTTTTTCGTCCTCATGTTTAATAGTTTGTTTTTTTTTCTTATATGGGCTTATGTGTGGGGCTCATGTTTAAAGGTTTCTTTTTCTGGCTATACGGGTTTTTTAAATATAATTTTATGGGAACATGGCGTTTTTTTATTGTATTCTGTGTGGGTTTATTTTTTCGGTCTCATGTTTAATAGTGCGGGTTAATTTTTGCTTTAAATTTTATTTTAAATTCTTTTCTATTTTTATTTGTGCGGGTTTATTTTTTCGGTCTCTGTTTATAGTTTGTTTTTTTATATATTGGGGTTTAAGTGTTGGTTTCTCATGTCGCGTGTATTTTTTTATCTTAATAAGTCAATATTTTTGTAATTTTTTTTTCTATTTTGTGCCGAGCGGTTTTTTTTACATTGCCTACAAAAAAAAAAGTCAAATGGGTTGGCCCAAAGGGCCGAGCACTGTAGCGTGTGGAACAAAACTACGTCGTTTTATTTTACGCGAGGCATTACTATTTTTATATTTTTATTTTGTGCGGTTTTATTTTTTCGGCCTCATGTTTAATAGTTTTTTTTTTTCTTATATGGGCTTATGTGTGGGGCTTATGTTTAAAGGTTTTTTTTTTTGGCTTATTACGGTTTTTTTTTTAATTATAAATTTCTATGGGACATGGGCTTTAATGGAGAATCGTGCTGTTAAAGCAGGGGTTTTTTTTGATTGTATTTGTGCGGGTTTTTTTTCGGTCTCTAGGTTTAATAGTGCGGGTTAATTTTTGGTTCTATATTTTTTTTTATGTTTTCTATTTTTTATTTGTGCGGGTTTATTTTTTCGGTCTCATGTTTAATAGTTTTTTTTTTATATGAGCTTATTTGTTGGGCCTCATGTCGCGAGTATATTTTTATTTGAATAAGTCAATATTTTTGTAGTTTTTATTTTTTATTTTATGCCGAGCGGTTTTTTTTACATTACTTAAAAAAATGGTTAAATGGGCCGGCCCAAATTGAGAGCCCATTGGGCCGGGTACTGTAGCGACGCTGCCAAAACGGCAGCGTTTTAACCTTAATATAGTATATATATATATATATATATATATATAATATAATGACTCATGTCAGCAATAAATTAGGACACTGGCAGTCTTATCTTTAGGCCCAACAGCCCACGTGTATTGTAACCCAACAGAGAAATACCTCATTTAAGCCCAACAGTATCTCTAGCTTTAAGGCTTAAGCTGTCTTCAAATTTTCTTGTTGAGAGATACTTGCTCAGTCATCGCACAAATCTTACATTTGTTCACAGTAGTATAAGTTTACATGAATTTGATTAAAAGATGTACACTATATGTCTAGAAAACAGGTTTTAAAAACATATATTATTTGCAATGCCGTAGCTGAGATAGCGGAGACCCTGTGCGAAAGTTAATTAAAATAACTAAACAATACAATAAAGATATATCGTGACCATCTAGCTTTAGTTTTCCCATGAGTTCTTTATTACTCCATGCCACTTGAAATAGAGTTTAATATGTATTTAGTACATAATTTCATATCTCATTAACATTTTGATTTTGGAATCAAATTTTGAGGCCCCAAAATATACAAAAGGATGTGTATTTTGAGGACCCTAAAACTTTGAGGCCCTATGTGGTTGCACGCCTCGCACACCTTTTTATACGGCTCTGATTAATTGATAAGCCAGTCAGATAAAAACAGAGATAAAATAGTTAAAGTGTTAGAAGGAAAACATATATCATTAGTATTATTTGATAAGCCAGTCAGATAAAATAGTTAAACTATAAGAAGAATTTATTGCTTAAAGAGTAAATTACACCATTTGTTTTTGGGTGTGTTTGGCAAAACTAGGAGTAACAATGAACATTAGCAGCGAGCAGTAACAACGAGAAATAGCTGTAAGCATCAGCAATGAGCAGTATCAGTATTTTTATATAAAAATGTTTGGTAACGTAGTTGTAGGTGTAATTATAAGGTGTAAAACAACTCTTAATGCTCAACGTTCCTAAAAGTTACTTCATGGAGCGTTGGAAAATAAGTATTCCGAATATATAGATAAAGCTACTTGTTGTCAAACGATCATTAAATATCACAACGCTCAACACTCCTAAATGCTTCACGCTAAAAACACCCTTTGTGGTTTGAGTTGACAATAGCCTTTCTTCACTTGACAAAAAATTACGTCGTTTGTCCCTAACTACCAAAAGTTATCCTACGTTCGTCCCTCCCTTCCTCTAATGAACCTTGCTAACCGTCATTAAGTTACATGTGCGATATCCACGTAAGGGTCTATCGGTTATTTTCCCTCTTACTTTAACTTCATCTTTTTTCTTTCTCAACCCCATCTCCAGTCGTCACCACCTACCACCACTTATTCTTTACCTTTTTTACTTCTCTCATTTTAGAAACATTTTCTCTCGATAAACATGATGCCGCGGAGCGTATGGGACTATTTTTGCAACGGACCGATAACGCCAAGTACTGATGACATATAATGGGTACGACGGGCTTTTAGGCCTAGGTCGTACCATTACATTTGGGCCTCGGCCCAACTGAATAAATAATAAGCGTAACGGGCCACAGCTAAGCCCAGAACCATACTGGCCACGACCCGGATACAGCTAGACGGACGCGGATCGGCTACAGGTCGCTTCCGCAAGATATTCACGGATCAACTAACGTCCACGGAAGGTAATCTCGCGTCCGCAACCATGATAGCCGCGGGCCCTTGCCTGACAAGGGCCCCACTACGGCCATTACAACTGTAGGCGAAATACTAGGAAACCCTAATACTAGACTCCCCTATAAAAGGAGTCCTTTGACACACCAAAAGGTACAATTTTTCTCACTCCTCCAAATACACACACATACTTCTGACAACATGATTTCTTACTCTCATGCTGGAGTCTAATTGTGGGGTTCGTCCCCACGGTAAGGCTGACGGTTTACTTTCATTTGTGTAGGAAATCATCTCAATCACGTTGTTTAGTACAAGATCTAGCCTGAAGAGGGCTTGAAGGTCTAGCCCAACAAGCGATCTAAGTCCATCTCATACCCCGTCACATATTTTGTACTAACAAGTTGGCGCCATCTGTGAGACTAGTACACAACTGCGTTCCTTAAAATACTCACCATGAGCTAGCAAGCACAGCTCAATCTCACCCCACCCACGTCCGTCGTGCGAAACACAGTGGGAAAAGGGAAGGAGCAAGCCTCAAAAAACTTAGATAGGCCCGCGTCCGATGCATCCCTTCGGGAGTACTGCGACAAGCATTATCATCAGTTGTTACCAATAATAGCTAAAAAAGTGTACCAAGAAAAGGTGCGGCAGGAAAAATTGAAAGAAGTGAAAGCTCGTCTTAACTTTGAAGGATGTTCGAGAAGGAACTCAAAGGTACGGGAGGTGTCACAACACTACGAATCTAGAACACCAAATGTAAGAGGGGAGCAACAGAGAGGACGAAGGTCCGGACGCTTCTGTAGTGTGTCCGGAAACCCCGAACGTGCTAGTGTTTTTTCTAGGATAAGACGTGATAGGTCAGAGTCACCGAGGCACAAGCCGGAAGGAAGAGGAAGAAGAGACAGAAGAGTATTCAATAGGTTGGGAGATAAAGGAAAGAGTGTGTCCGCACACTCGGAAAGCCGTTACTAGAGCTACCGCTTAGAAAGAACAAAATCCATTCCCAGAAAATGTCACCATGAAAGGACATGTTCATGGAGGACAGAAATGTTCTCCGAAAGTGAAGATAGCGGTGGGGGACACTGCATAACAATAAAAACAAGTCAGATATGGTAAAAAGAGAATAAACCAAAGGACGCAAGCAAAGAACACCCACCCTCATCATCATCCGCCTAGAAGGTCGGATAACAGTTTTCATCCAAGTCATAATATCGACGTATGCCAACAAAGCATAAGAAGGGTTTCGGAAGCTTCCTGAACGGAGCAGGATTATCGGCAAGGTAATCACACACGTTCGCATCAAATTCATTGGGTATGGGATGGGGATCTTTCCTCAAAGTTTTATTATTATGCCACGGGACAGCAAGGGGGAAAACGAAGGCATCAACCCAGAAGAAATGGTCATTCCAATGTTTTAACGAATCTAAAGGTCTGGTATAGCAAACCGGGGCATTCTCAGAACGTTTACTAAAGGACATCCAACCTTTATTTTTTGAGTTAATATAAAACATACGAAAATTACACACGGTTAAAACAAAACCATGGATGTGACACAAGATCTCAAAATGAGAGACCTTAGCGGCCGCAATAACAGACAACTGAGACAAATTGATTCGAAAGTATCTAAGTATATCTACAAGAAACTGAGAAAAAGGGATCCGGTAATTAGGAAAATCAAAAAAACCTAGTATAAACACCAATCTTATCGGTGGGACTATTGCGGATCCTACTATTACGGCCAGGTAATTCAGGGTGAACAGTGGGAGGAATATGAAACCTTTCACATAGCGCATCTAAACCCGATTGGGTTAGGATGGATTTAATATCATCAATAGAACTCATGATCGGAAAGAAGAAGTTAAAGCCTAACCTGATAGTCTAAACGAATCTTCAAGTAGTTACGGGCGTGGGAAAGTGAGTAAAAAGCTCGAAAGTTTTTTAACAATGGCGATAATAGTGGAGAAGACGAAAAAGAAAACAGTAAAAATCAAAGGGGTATTTATACCCTTGGCATAGTAAATGCAAGGAGTAGCAAGATGAAGACACTTGTAACCTACTAAGTCAACCAACAGATAGGATTTAAAGAAGGCAGATGTGATGACAGTTAGGTAACTGACTTCAAGTCATGTCAGTCAGAAAATGAAAGGTCAGGGTGAATATGTAAGTGCTGAATTAAATGAATATCATATAAACAAATATAAAACGCAGCGGAACATGCACCTATTAATGGATCCATAGAGCATATGATCAATCAAATAAAATCAAGAAAAGTTTACCTTTGTAGTGTGATCGTTAGAATCAAATGGTGTCCTTCACCTTAACACGAAACACCTAATGAAACCAAGTGATCAATGGAGACCACCTCTATGATGTATCCACACTACACTTCTTTGTATACCAAATAGATGCTAGTCTTAACCCCGTAGCCTTGTAAAACACCTTGAATGAACTAGATTCAAAGAGTTGGATCAAAAACTATAAAAACCACCATGGGAATAAGTTTTTAGCCGTGTATATATAGAGAGAAATTAGGGGAGAAGATTTGGTAAATTGGTAATTGATGTGTGCTTTAAACACACATCTTTATAACCCTGAAAAACACTATAATATGGACTAAAAATACTAAAATATGGAAAAATATATTGCAAATATGTTTGTTTTGTGTTTTTATGTCTTACAGGTACAAAGGATTGAAAACAAAGCAAAAATGAGAATTTTCATGTTCGATTCGATCAGGTTTTCTCATTATTCAAGAGCAAGACGAAGTCGTTAATATTTTCCGAGCATGTCATTAGAAAGAGCACGAGATTTCGAGTCCGACGGTGCCTTCATCTTTTATTGGACCAGCCCATACTTATTTAAGCCCAAATATTTAACAAACTACTTAACAATTCTATTTGTTGCTCCACACCAGCCGAACACTTAACTCGGCACAAAAGCCCAACACTTGGCCCAGCTGATTGGAAGTAAACACCAACAAGGTCTAATATTTTGCTGCTTGGACATTCATGCATGAATTGAGATAAAAGGGATCTTCAAAGTTGAAATTCAGTGTGTTTGTTAGCACGTGTTATCCACTTTCTTTAAATAATTCATTCTTGGCGCGTTTTCCCTCCACTCTCACCCACTAAGTTTTTTAGCCATTAAAAAAAAGCCAACACGTGGAGCTCTTTGATTTATGGTCGAAAATTGAATGCTGGATACTGAGATGTGGGAGTAAAATCGAGTTGCGTTTATTTAGCGCAAATATCCAAGGCCACGTGGCGTGTTTATAGTGATGAACCAGGAATCCTATGCAAAGTACTAGGAAGGGATCACGAGGCTTGTGATGCGTTTTTATTACGCATGTTGGACGAAATTACAAGTTGACCCCCACATGGCTATATAAATTGTAATACGCAGCAGCATGGAAGAGGACATTAGTTTTAGAGCCAAAAAAAAGTAGTTGTAGTATAGTTTTTTTTAGCCTATTTCTAAAAATCTTTTTGCTTATTTAGTTTTGTAAAAGCTTTTTCATAAGCTTATTGTAATGAGACCTTGTTAAGCTTATTAATATAAGATGTATTGAGGTTGGTATTACTTTTCTTTCTAGCTTATTTGCACTCCTTTTAGCTTATAATTACTTTTCTTTTGGCTTATTCAATAAGCTAGACGTTTGGCTTATATCTGGTTTAAATAAGCTCATCACGACAGTTTCTTTGTTCTTTTCTTTTCTTTTCTCTCTATCCTTCTAGCTCGATTCGGTTCATAAGAAAAGTACATTGAGCTTAAGTGCTCGGCTTATTTATAAGCCTTGTTTCTTTTTTTTAATCCGAGAGCTTATTAGTTTAAAGGATAGCTTATTTTCTCTTTTGTCACCTTTTGATGTCGAGAGCTTATGCCCTTATTTTAAGTTTTCATAGCTTATTTTCTAAAGTAGTTGTTTAATAGTTTTCGGTTAGCTTATTACTCGTGACTTAACAGTTTCTTAGCTCGATTCGAAGAAAGTTGCGATGAGTTAATTATACCCGATCTGAGTTCACTTGATTGAACACCTTAGTTTCGGGTAGATTTAGATCTAAAGTTTTCATCTTTTTATTAGCTTATTGTCTTTAGAATAAAATCTAGCTTATTTTGTCTTAGTAGCTTATTATTATCTTGTTCATCTTAACCCTTGTTTGTTTTAATGTTGATGAAATCTATCCAACTCTTAGGCGAGGAGCTTATGGGTCTTTTAAGCTTATTTTACTACTAAAGTTTTAAGCTTTTTAAGTTTTTACTTAGCTAATTAGTGAATAAAGCTCAAAACTTTATTAGCTAATTAGTTATTTAGAATCTAATAAAGTTATAAACTTTAGTGTTTAATTAAGTTTACTAGATCGGGTGGTTTATATTCGTCTCCATTTTCTTCAATCGGGTTCTTCCTCCTTTTCCTTTTTCATTAATTTGTAGTTTTAGCTTAATTAGCTTAATATGTTTGTTATTATTGTTATGCTTATTATTGTTCGTTTAGTTGCCATGTTTAGCGAGTAGATTTTCTCATATGCTTGTTAAGTGTTAAATTGCTTAGTGAATTAAGTGTGATTAATAAAAAAGGGAAAATATTGATTAGTAATTTTTATATTACTTAAATTATTGTTTTGGTTATTCGAGCGGGCAAAAGCCGTAAGAATAATTAGGCATTAATTTAGTAATCGATATCTTAATAAGAGTTGTTTTCAATATAAGTCAATGTTGTGAGAAGATAATTTGTTAGAAAGATATTGGTTCATCAATAAGGACTTAATTGTATGGTTAATTCACACTTAAGGATCTAATCAATACACTTAGCAAGCATATGTTTTATAATATATCGTTCTTTGTTTAATTGCTTGCTATTTGTTGTCTAGTTTTTATGTAGTTTATTTTTATTAATTTTTTAGTTTTAATCCAAAAACAAAAATATTCGATATTCAAGCATCAAACAAAATACTTTCGTGGATTTCAAATTATCCTCTCGTCGGGATACGACATCCGGGAGATAAAATATTGTTTGTCCTCAAGAAATTTTTATATCAAACGGGATACTCTCTATACTATTACTATTTGAGATATTTAGTTATATATTTTATTATATATATACTATTTTTATCAAATCAGTTTTTGGCGTCGCTGCCGGGGAGAGGTGTACGATCTACACGTGGTGTTTGAAGTTAGTGTCTTGAAGAACCTTTCTTCATGAAAGTTATTTTTGTATCTATTAAAAATAAAACAAAAAAAAATATAAAAACAACAAAAATCCAAAAATATTTTCTATTTCCATATTATTTTCTTTTATATAAAGATTTTAAAAAATACCAAAAATATTTTTATTTTATTTTTTCTGTAAAAAATCCAAAAATATTTTTCTTTCTTTTTCTATTTATTATCTTATCCGTCTATATAGTGCATGAGCACACGTTCTTCCGCTAGACGACTTTTATCTCCTATTGAAGATCCCGAAAGGTTATTAAGTCAAAGAAATCGAAGTGAACTATCACTCCTTTTTGATCTAGAAGAAGACGATATGGCCGGACAAGCTCCGCCGCAGTGTCCGATACCCTACCTCCGTCCAATGGAGGAGTTACTTCAGGCACCAACCGATGGTGTTGGGGATGCAATCGCTGTACCCCCCGTTCTTGCTAATCAATTCAAATTGAAGATCGGTTTACTTAATCTAGTAACCGCCATCCGCTATCATGTTTTGAATAACATGAAACCTCATTCTCATATTCGAAGATTCATGAAAATAACACAAACAATTAAACTTAATAACGTTTCGAGTGACGTTGTTAAATTGTTGTTATTTCCGTTTTCTCTTGAGGGAGCAGCCCGGACATGGCTTGAAAAAGAACCTCCCAATTCTATCACAACTTGGAACGATCTTGTGTCCAAGTTCGTGAACCGCTTCTTTCCTCCTTCTAAGACCACCAATCTTTCGTAATGAAATCACAGAATTTTAAACAATGATTCGGTTAGACATTTGCTGAAGCCTGGGACCGATTTAAAGATCTTCTTAACAAATGTCCCCCATCATGCTTTTCCCCTCCTCTCCATTAAAATTGATACTTTTTCTATAATATTTTAAATCAATCGAGCAGAATCTCTTAAAATTCTGCATCTGTGGTAATTTCTTAACTAAGAATACCCAAGAAGCTTTGACTATTATTGAAAACAAATCTAAAGTTCAAACTTCCCGAAACAAACCTCAAGTTTCAAGTGCTAGTGGGAGCTCGACTCAAGATGCTCATGTTACCGCTCTCACTAAGCAAGTTGAAGCTCTTCTCTCTTCTTTTAACCGACCGGTTAATTCTGTAAACGGTTGCGAAACTTGTGGTGGTCCACATGCTTATTATGAGTGTCAAGCCGCCGGTGGCTACACTCAAGAGGACGTTTATGCTACAACGGGTACCTATAACCAGGGTGGTAATTCTTACCAACCCCAAGGTAACCGTAATCTGCTAAGCTATCGTTCTAATAATTACCTCAGACCACCAGGATTTAATAATCCGAATCAAAACAATCAGGGAAACAATCAAGGAAATAATCAGGGAAATTATCAAAATAATCAAAACAGGAACCAGAATCAAAACCAAAACTGATATAATCAAGGTTCTCAAAACCATGGGTATAATCAAAACAGGGGATAGAACTACAATCAGTGATATAATTACAATCAAAATCAGGGATATTATCAAAACCAAGGACAAAATGCTAATCAAGCTCCAAATCAATCATCTACAGATGATTTGTTGAGACAATTATTGATCCAAAACCAGAACTTAAGAAGAGACCAAGAGGCCACAAATCAGTTTGTGCAGACTCAAATTGGTCAGTTGATTAAGGCTCTCCAGGAGAGACCTTAGGGTGTGTTGCCGAGCAACACCGTTCCTAATCCTCGGGAAGATCTTAAAGCTATTACCACACGAAGTGGTATAACTTTAGCTGGACCCTCTGTTCCATCTCCTCCTTCTTCTTCTCCTAAGGAGGTGGAAAGAGACCTGGAGTCGACCACGGACTAGGTACTCACCGAGATACCTACAAGAGTCTCACACCTATCGATAGCTCACAACCGATCTCCTGCTTTTACCTTCTTCTCTAGAGCTCCCTCCTGCTCCTGTTTCATCACCTATGATTCCTGATCAAAATCCTCATCACCTCCAATACCATAACCTTCGAGTTGAATAAGGAGAAGCTTCAAGGGCAAAGCTGATATACAAATTCACAGTTTCTTGCAAATGTTTAAGAAAATATACTTCAATATTAGTTTTGCCAAAGCTTTAGCTCACATGCCTAAGTTTGCTAAAATGGTTAAAGATCTTCTCACTAATAAGGAGAAACTTCTTGAATGGCCAAATACTCCATTGAATGAGAACTGCTCAGCTGTGCTCCTTAAAAAGTTACCTGAAAAACTAGGAGACACTGGGAGATTTCTCATTCCATGTGATTTCTATGGGCTTGAGTCATGCATGGCCCTAGCCGATCTAGGTGCTAGCATAAACTTAATGCCCCTTTTTATTCCACTATCTCTTCCCGAGATTACTCCCACTCGGATGATCCTCGAGTTAGCTACCCGGACTGTTGCTTATCCAGCCGGTATAACCGAGGATGTTTTCCTTCAAGTGGGAAAGTTCACTTTCTCGGCTGACTTTGTTGTAGTCGACTATGATGTCGATCCTCGGGTCCCTCTTATCTTAGGAAGACATTTGATTCGTTCAATATTATATATATATAATATAGGCAAACAATCAACCAAATACCCTTAGCTAGGGATTCATTAAGAATTCACAAAATAAAATATATATGTATCCGGAAGTTTGATTTCCCGGGTCGTTATGTCCCAACGAGGTGTGTAATTGAGAATGGAATGACGAATTGACAATCGATGTTTGAATATGACCAGATTATGATTGGTTTTCTATTACTACAAGTAAAAATGCAAAATCAAGCAAAAGTAAACCTAAAACGAAAGCAATTTAACTTAAACCCTAAAACGTGACGTAAAAACGCGAGCTAAAAACCTAAATTATTCAATTTTAATCCCTAAATGATTTTTTTACTTTTAAATGGTCCTAAATGACTAAAAAGGAAGTTTAAAAAAAACTAGACTGAAAACGGAGTTGATTTGAGCTAAAAACGAGAAGAAACGAGAACGGGATCGAATCCCGTTCTTTAAAAAATGAAAAGTTGCAAAAATGACCCTATGAAAACTCTAGCAATTTTCCTAGAAACTATGTAATAAAAGAAAATTTTGAAAAAAAGATTTATATTTTTCTGATTAATATTTTACTTTTTATGAATTTTTTAAGTTTTTAATGAAAATAAATTATAAAAAATACTAAACTATTTTATAAAATTCTAAAAAAAATACAGAAAATGTCTAAAGTTGTGACTAATCTATGAAAAATAAGCTCAGGCCACCAGCTTATCTAAATAAGCTGGAAATAAGCCAAATGGGCTTATTAGCTAAACGGGCTAAAACAACCTTAAGTACCAAAGGCACCAAGGGTCTTACAGAAAAGACCCAAGGGCGCAGATGGTATGAGAGGTGTGTGTTAAGAGGTTGAGTGGGTAGAGGTCAGGGGTTCGAGCCTTGCTCACCCCTGACTTCCCTACTCCCTTTTTATTTTTATTTTGAAAATTTCTTTTTACAAACTTATTAAGGACACAAAAATAAGCTCTTTTCAAAACTATGACTCTTTATAAAAGCTACTAAATAAGCTGGAATAAGCTGAAACAAACAGACAGATTGCTTATATAAGCTTAAAGGCACAAATGACTTTTCTTTTTGGATTTTTAGACAAAATATGCAAAGGAAAAGGGTAAATAAGCAAAACTTATACTTAACTAGACTTAATAAGCAAATGCAGGTGGGAATAAGCAAAAATGAATGAAAATTAAGCTTAGAAAAGCTTAATAAGCTACTGACACAAAAATTGGTTAAAAACAGACAAGGGGGAACTTTGGGCTTATTTATAAGCCACCAAACAGAAACTTTGGGCTTAATGACTTACAAAACTACAAAGCTTGGCCAAAACTCTATACAAAACAACAATAAGTAAACATTTTGAAAGATAAATAAGCAAAGAAAAAGATGAGTGAAAAAGCTATGACAGACAGACCTTTTCTTTTTAAACTAAATCTAAATGCTAAACTAGTTAGCTTTTAGGGAAAATAAGCTATGAACCTAAAAACTAAGCTAAAGCAAGTAGTAATCCTTAACCGAAATTAAGCTCTATGCATAATAATAAGCAAGATAAATTAGACAGAAAAGCCAGAATCCCAAAATAAGCTATAAGCCTAAACTTAGCATACAAAACAGTTAAAAGGGCCACTTTTGGCTTAAAAATAAGCACTAAAAAGGGGAACTTAAGGCTTATGGCTTATAGGACTTATAGGGGGCCTTAAGGGCTTTCTAAAAATGCAAAATCATTAGGGTTTAGCAGACAAATAAGCCAAGAAAAGAAGCTGTTAAATTTGGCTTTTGCACAGGGGAGCTGTTTTTGGTTTTTTTTTTTTCTTAAAAGGAAAAGTGACTTTTTGCAGACCTCAATTAAGCTATTATAAGCTAATGGAAAAACTTAAAAATCTAAAACAGATTAAAATTGATGCCTAAAGAGCTTATTATCACAACATCAGATCCTAAAACAAACCATAATTATCTTAAAATTGAGATTAAAATGTGGCTTTTGAGCTAAAACTTATTGTGACAGTTTTGACCCAAAGTTAACATGACATTTGCACACTTAATCTAATTTATTCTACTGCATTATAAGACTCAAAACCAACAATAAAACAGCTCCTAGATACACTTGATTAAATCCTTAACATTTAAGTTGAATTAACAAACTAGAATTCCACAGACTTGAACCATGCATACTTAAAGCATTAAAACTTAATTTTAAACTTAAAAGACTTATGAAAACATATTTAATCAGCTTAATAAGGCTTATTAAAGATGGCCTAGTGACCCAATCTGGTTTTTTTTACCCAATTTGACCCATTTTCAGGCCAATCCCAAACACCCCTTTAATAATCAAAACAACCTTTTTAAACTTATTACACTGATTTTAAACAAACAACCCCTTAATACCAGATATTTCTTGGCTTAATATGAGCCTATTGGACATATACAAACACAGAAATAAGCTGCAATAAGCAAGATATAAATCTAACAGTTATGAGCTTATTAGGGACAAAAATCACTAAAATAAGGAAACAAAAGATCAACAACAATGCAGGTGTTTAAATTAACAAAGGGTGATGCAACTAAGCATAGGACAGCAAGAAATAAAGAAAATAAGCACAATAAGCAACTGATAAGCAATGCTACAGTGAATTTTAAGAAAATGAAAATTTAAGGAACTTACAAGTTCCTTATGCTTTCTGTATGAATTCAGCAATCACAAACCCACCTATTGCCTCCCATGAGGCTCTAAAACCATGGCCATCCTGAATTTACCATGCTCCTATGCTTTGTGACAGATTTTGTATTTTTCATTTTTTATATAAATAAGGAAAAGTAAAATAATATTCAGAGTGTAAGCTTAAACAAACTTAACTTTCATTAAACTTAAAGAGTACAATAAATTGAAATAAGACAAGAACTGAAATTTAAGCTTAAATGTATAAAAGATTGTGAAAAGAGACAGGTGTAAAGAAAACTTAAAAAAGCTGAAATTTCCAATTAACTGTAAAAACTATTACAAAGCTTAAAAGACTTCAGTAAATAAAGCTGTTAAAAGCTTAAAATATTCGATTTTCTTAACCTAAATATTACATGGGGTATTTATACTAGAACAGCTAGGGTTTCTTGTGCTTCTTGTGTGCTTGTTCACTGAGAGCATCCAGCTGTTGCGTTTGTTTTGTGAGAGAAATCCCAAAGTCATCCCAGCCCTTGAAGTTATCTTGTGCTTCTTTGCATTCATCCACAACCAACGAATTTGTTTTCAACCATGAAAAACATAGGATTTACCAAGGTGGCAATGCATCCATTGTGACTAGAGAGTTAGTGGAGGTGAGGGTTTGGATTTATCCTTGGTGTTAATGGAGTTGCAGGGTAAAAGGGATGGTGAAGACATGTGAATGGTACTTGGGTTCTTTGGGCGGGAAAATGAGTTTTATCGAGGTTGGGGATGAAAGGGGAAAGGTTTGGCTAGTTGGCAACTTTAGCCCCTTAACTCTTATAACTCTATTGCAAGATTCGTCCTTGTGGATGTAATTATAGGAAATTTAGCAGAAATTAAGCCCCTCAAGTCATATTATCTATTACATTTGTGGTCCTATTTGAGATATAACTTTAAGGGGGTTTTTGCAGGAAAGCCCTAAAGTTATATTTTAGTAGATTGCGATTTCACGACCCCTTGTATTTTTCATTCCCTTATTACAACTTTGGGATTTGACAATTTTGGTCCCTTAAGTTTGTATTCTTTTGATTCAGCTTCTCGAAGTTGACTTTGACTTTGACTTTGTCAGGGTTGACTTCTCTGTTGACTTTTTGACTTTGACTGTTTCTTCACGCTCTTTTCATTCTCGTGCTCGGTTTTGTCCTTTTTAGCTTTGTTTTTGTCCTTTTCTTGAATATCCGTTTCTTGCACAATACAAATGCAAAACATACAAATACAATGTATTTTTGGTACGTTTTTAGTCATTTAAGTCCGTTTTTAATGGAAAATGGTATGTGTAATTAAGCACATACCAAAATCCCCCATACTAAGATATTGCCGTGTCCTCACACAATGCTACAAGTAATCATTTGAGAAAACCAAGAATCTCAATCCCCCTCGACTAATAACCTCAAAATGTAGCTAAGTGTTCGCCAAAGGGAACTAAGGAATCAATAGCTTCGACAAGAACGTACTGCTTGCTTTATCAGATATCGGGTAATACATGAATTTTGGTTTTTGGATGGATTTGGATCTCGAATGCTTCGTTTAAGGGGAAGTTAACGGATTGATTTTTAAATGTTCTTAAACATTTAAAAGGCTCGTTTTTGGAGATTATTTGAAGAGGTGATTACGAAGACAGTTGAATATTGTTTATTTGATGTTGTAGTTGGGTTTCACAGATGCGTGTCTTATCATATCTTAAAGTCATGTTTATAGCAGGACATTGATTTTAAAGATAACTTGTTCGTGCTTTAATGGTGTTGACGAAGACTTGACAAATCTAGCAAAGGTGTGTGATTTTTTTCTCATGGTGCTCAATGCTCACATTTGCTATCACTTTAAGGAGTTACGTTGTAGTGCTCAGTGTCTCATATAGTTGAGGATTTTGTCAAGAGATTGCGATCTACTTATATTTTGGTCTTGGTATGAGTTCGACGTCACGTGGATAGTGCAAGACATAAGACACAAGTTTGGGAGATTCTACTTCTTCATCAAATTCGTTATATTCGATTTTCTTCATCAGTGATCACTACATAGAGCCTACAGAGTTCGAGATTCAAGAGATGGTAAACATATGGGTTTCAGGGGAAGCTTATTGATTAAATGTTTAACCATCTACATGCACCATTTGAGGGGAAGTGTTTACAAGTTGCTTATCTACTGAAGACCCCTATTGGATGATTACAAAAAGGGGAAGAAGATTATAGAGATATGATTTGCAGCTTATCATATATGGTGGCATGATACAAAGGATATCTGATTAAGGGGAAGCTTGGAAGTTTTGTTTCATTCAGGGAGATGATTACATCTCAACTTCAGGGGAAGCTTTGGCTTTATGATGAAGTTCGTACACGACTTTGTTTGTTTTGTCATCATCAAATAGGGGAAGATTGTTGGGATTCTAAATTTGATGAGACAAAATAAATAAAAGAATGAAACAAAAGGATCAGAATCGTCATTAAAGAATTCTTCAAGCTGGTGGAGAATTATGAAGATTTGGTCAAAGATGTTAAAGATAATGATTAGGAAACATATTAATGTGATTTAATGTGATTTAAATAGTTTCTTTATCTATTGATTAGCTTCCTTTGTAAGCCTTAATATCCCTCTATATAAAGGGTATTAGGTGTGTAGGTTTAAGATATCCAGAAAAGTATGTGTACACAAAGTGTAGAAGATGTAGACGTCTAGAGTGTTGGTGTAGCCCCAAGGATCTTTGATCCCTGTTAGATTGTAACCGTTCTAGAGTTGATCGTCTAGAATTGGGGCTTGGAGGAAACGTATGAATGGTAAACCTTGTTGAATATCTTTGTTCTTATTCCGCTTTGTTTTATAACGTATGAACATTGATATTATCCTAGATAAAGGTCTAAACAACCTGAGCTTAAACGATCTTTAGATTTAACAACTTTTTGTAGTGGTGTAGCCTTGGTTGACTTTTCTTTGGCAGGCTTCGGCTTGGGTGGCTTAGCAGTAGAGGCCTTAAAAGATTTTTCATTGGTTACCTTTGGTTTTGGTGCAGGTGCTGGTTTGCTTGACTTCTCGATAGCAGAATTTGGCTTGGGTTGCTTGGTACTTGCAGATTTCTTCTTTCCTTCCTTTTTGGCAGCAACTTTCTAATCATGCTTTGCGACCATTTCCATATAAGCATTGTAGTATGATGCATTCCTGATATTGTTTGAGATCAGCTCGTTGGGAATTAACATTCCAAAGACTTCATCGATTTCGCCTTTGGAGACGAATTTGAGATTACCGAGTCCGAGGTCTTCTTCAGCAAGATAAAATGGAGATGCTGATCTTTGGTGAATATTGTGAATTCTTCCTAAGTGATAGATAATAAGCTTTGTGAATCGACAATAAGGAATAACGTGAGGTTTGTCTTTCCTGCCCTTCTTAGTAGGACTGCCCAAATTGGCCTTATCAATAAGAAAGGTCTGCATGGCTTGCACAAACTCTTCCCATATAAGCTCAGCATGGTCAACATTAGTATTTGTTATAATTCCCCAAAGCATCTGAAGAACTGAATATTTAGGCCTATTGTCAGACCCCAACAATGGCGGAAACTCAGGAATGCAACATAATGATCAATCATAACACAAGGTACAAAAATAGAGAAAACTACATTGCATAAACTCCAAGTGCTATGAAGACCATCAACCTTGAACAAACTCAAGTGATGTCTCAAATCGCAACTAAAATCCACAAATCTCTTACATTTATTCATATGCCCTCGCAGGGGACCATAACCAAACTTAATCCAAAATCTCCAAATAATAAAATCAAACAACAAGCAAGCAAGACTTCAAACAAAATTCAACACGGGATACTTCTAAGTCTGCTATTAATCACCAAACTATTCCTCTTTCACTTCACCTGAAAATGAACTCGAAGAAACAGTCAAAAATTTTTGTTGGTGAGCTTCGTAAGGTTTGACCTCTAAACCCAAAATGTTGTGTGCCAATAATATTTCACAGTGGACATAGTATTATATTGACAGTGAATATATGTAAAAATCCAAAGAACATACATCCCCGCTAGTCATATCTCAACATCCAATAATAAATCCGGAGTCGCAACTCCCAAATCACTAACGCACCTAAAGGGCCTACCAGCTGGAGCACTATATTAGGGCGTACCACACAGAACCTTGCATGCCAAACATAGTACATGCAAGTACCACACAGAACCTTGTATGCCAAACACAGTACATACAAGTACCACACAGAACCTTGCCATGCCAAACACAATACATGCAAGTAATAATACAACATAATATTCACATAACAGTCATAAGCACATATCTTGTCCCAAAAACAAAACCACATTTCACACAGATCAATTCAAAACATTTCAAAACACATTTGAGTATCATTTTCCCCCAACAGAAAAACAGTAAAAAGTGGGGCTACGAGAACTCACCTTAAGCAAGCCTTTAGCAAAACCAACTTCTTACTAACAAGCATATGCTGCAACGCCGTTCGCAACACGACCTAGTCCCTGGTGTTAAATGTATCATTCTTAATCAATCCTCCAAAACAATCTTCACGTTTGATGCATAGAGTTTAGACGCATTGTACAATTACCCAAAACAGTTTTTTAGTGGTGTGATGGTTGACGACTTATCTCCACAATCATATCAATCTCATTCTCCGATAATACATACTTATACTATTTAGCGCAAATAGTTAACTCAATATAATAATATTTATAATTTATTAATTATAATATTATTAGACAAGTCCATTCGGTACACCCTTAATCCTTCAAAAAAAAATAATCATTCCTTGTTCGATAAACGAACAAGTTTTAATCATACAACAATACACCTATAGGAAAAATTTAAGAGTAAAATTATATTTTTTTCGTTCTTTTAGTGAATTTATTAATTAAATAAAATAATAAAAATAATATTTTATTATTAAAAATCAAAATTCATGTTTTAAGTAAAATTTCTAAGTATAAACGGTTTTACGGAATTTCGACATGACCCGTACGTGGTTTTACAAGTTATTTACCAAGGTTTCAAACCATAAATTTCCAACACACTTTTCATAATTGGGACACTTTTCGACCAAAATTCCAAAATCTCAAACTGTTAACATTCCACCAAAATGTTTTCCCCAAATTATACGATCATTTCCACTTCGTAAATTACATTTCGCTTTCAAAAAGTCCACCAAAACTCTCAAAATGACCAAATATCGCTTTTTGGGCCTCAAGGCCCAACAAGGGTCCATTTAGGACATTTATAAGTCCAAAATACTATTTAAGTCCAACACAAAAGGTCCATTTACATATATAAGTATATACTTATATGTAGAATAATCCGGACCACAATAAGCCCTCCCGTTAAGCCGCGGCTCAAATAGACTTATTGGGCCGTGAGTCCATAAACTCCAAAATACGTATATTAAGCTTTAAAATAAGCTAATAAGCTACGTATCGCTTTTGGTTACTACTTTTATTAGCCTCTAAAATAGTCAAAACTCATTGTCATACACAATATAATTCAAAATCACTTTCCTAGTGATTTTGAGAAAGTACACGTGGCCTTTAAGCCCAAATAAACCAAGAAATAGCTTAAAAATAAGCCCAAATAAGCTATACAAGCAACTTATCAAAAATAAGCATTCTAACAACATATATTATTCATCCATCACGACCACAACATCAAAATTACAAAAACCCCTATTTTCTTTTCACTATTCACGAACCAAACGCACCCTTTTAATTCATTTCGCTTCCAAAAATCGATTTTCACAACGATCAACTTGTACAACTAACATCTATGCATCAAAATAAACCCAAAAGGACAAACGGAATTTAAATTTGAAAACTTACAAGAAAATCTTCAAATTTGTAGATTTCGACACGAACCGGACAACCCAAACGTTGTTTAAATGAATAACCAAACACTAGAATCAACCCCAAATATTTATGTCTTCATGTTTTCTTGATCAAAATTCAAAAATTATGAGTGTGTGTGTGTGTGTGTTGTAGGTGGCGGACAAATACAAGACACACACAAGTGTGTGTGTTTTTTTTTGAAATGAAATGAAAATGAGTGGAAATCTCTTAGCATATGGAATATATGTGTACACCTTTGGACACAACTCCTAAAAACTAGCCATGTTGTTCCCTATCCTTCCCATAACCGGCCAAGGGATCCAAGGGAGTCCCGGGCCTTTCTTTTCGTGTCGAAACCACTTAAAAGCTCGTAAAACTCAACCGTAATATTAAGTTAAAAAGCATTTTTATTCACCTTTAAAAATACTTTTCATAACTTTGAGTATTCGCTTTCATTTTTTTACACTTTTTAAACCATTCATAATTCTAATTTGGACTCATAACCAGACTGTGTTAGATCGTTTTTCGGCATTTCTTAAAATTCAACGGGTCAAACCATCCGGAATAAACAATAACACAAGAATAACGTGAGGCTTGTCTTTCCTGCCCTTCTTAGTGGGACTGCTCAGATTGGCCTTATCAGTAAGAAAGGTCTACATAGCTTGCACGAACTCTTCCCACATAAGTTCAACATAGTCAACATTAGTACTTGTAATAATTCCCCAAAGCATTTGAAGGACTAGATATCTGGGCCTATCATGCCTAGAAGTCTTGCCTATGAGACACTGGTTGATCATAGACAATATTGCTCTCCAAGGCTGATACAAGTGATTTACCGCCATACATGACACAAAGTGAATCACCTCCGGATAACCTAGCTCATTCACGAAGTCCATAATTGCATCACCCGAAGGAGGTGACACAAATGGGTGAGCTTGATCAATGGGAGTTATCTCCAAAGCTTCCCTCGGAAGATTTGCATCTAGTGTGAACCAGTCTTCATCCAGCTGAAATCGGGTAAGTCCTAGTTTTTTCCACATATGTAAGCATGTTTTAGAATTGCTGAATGTAGATAGCTGGGACCGAGGCAGAAGCAGTGAATGCCCTGAAGAAGTTTATGTTTTGTAGAATATCCATAGCAATCTGATAGATTAGGTTCTTTTGCCTTTTTTGAAGATCCAAGACATGGTTGCTCTTTCCGATAGGCACCCACGCAGCAAAAGGAAGAATCTGGTCATCAGATCTTGTGGGAGCAGGAGCGGGAACATTCTCATCAGCCATTTTGTCTGCACAAGGATATCAACAAAGACAGGCAGACATGATATATATCTTGATGTTAGATGAGAACATTAACATGCTTTGATTATTTATGGTGAGATTAAGTTTACGTTGGTCAAGGATATTCGATGAACACAAACAGGTTAACAAGTCCCGGATGGGTGTTAACAAGGTAATTATGCCTTTGGATTGGGCCTTGAGAGGGTATTGGGACTAATGGGCCAAAACTTTGAGATTTAAACCCAAACCACTACCCACTTGCCACCAAATCGCTGTGAGAAGAGTTAATCAAACCGCTATGTAGCGAAATGATCAAACCGCTATATAGCGGAATGACCAAACCGCCACGATAAACAGCTACGAATATAATATTCATTTTTAATCAAATCACTATGATCAAAAGGCTACGAGTATTTTATTCATTTTAATCAAACCGCCATGATCAAACAGCTACGAATATTTTATTTATTTTAATCAAACCGCTATGATCAAACAGCTACGAATATTATATTCATTTTTTATCAAACCGCTATGACCAAACAACTACAAATATTATATTCATTTTTAATCAAATCGCTACCAGTTAAGAAAAATTTGAAATAGCGGTTTGGATTATTTTAATAATAAATATAATCTTCATCAAACCGCTACCTCGTAGCGGTTTGCCTGTTTATAATAAAATATTCATTTATCATCAAACTGCTAACAAGTATATCTAAGCAAACCGCTATCAAGCATTTTCAGGTAAACCGCTATCAAGAAAACTTTGTCAAACCGCTACCATGACTATTCATCAAACCGCTATCTGCAATATAAAATGCAAACGCACAAAAATACTAACTTAAGCACTAAGGGACATGAACTTATGGCTTTTAATACCTTCCTAATCATATTCATGACTTCACAAACACTTCAAAACAACAAACAATGACAGCTGACTTTCAAAAGTCAACATTCACAAGAAAATAATCATATTTGATCGTTAAGAGATTAGTGATCAAACTTGAACATCAAAGTAGCATCATCTATTCCTAAATAACATTTCCCAACAATAAAAACACTAATCTACACACTCTACGACATTTCAATTGAAAAACGAGTTTAACCTAGATCATGGCATCATATTGTGAAAGATTTATCCTAATCTAGCCCTGATAGGGTGTTCACTACACCCATCCGCATCTATCCCACATATCAATGGCCATTTCCAATCATCATTTAGCATTTAGATCAAAACTTGGTCGAACCTTATCATTGGACGTGATTAAGAGTGTTTTAGATTGATTCCCTTAACCTATGTTATCATCTAAAGGTAATGAACGAAGTTTTATGATTACCTTAGCAAGAAAAAACTCGGGAAATTGAGAATCAAATGATGAGATCATGGTGGCGGTTTGCGAAGGAGTGTGTGTGTTTTTATAAGTTTGACCAAGAAAAGAAGGTTTGACCAGTTATGGAAAACCGCTGCCTTATATACCTAAGGTTTCAGTTTTGGCAGTTTTGGTCCTTGAAGTTTCTAGCTTCTTTTATTATTAGTTTATTGATTTTATAAGGCTAAGTAAGTTTAAGGGATGGCAGATTCAGTCCCTGTAGATTTAAAAGAGTTAGGAAACAGTTAGCATATTACACATAAGTCCCTAATCTTTCTTCCTACTGACAATATTGGCCATTTGAGTTAAAAGTAATTAACTCCCTCTCAAATTATAACCCCGTATTATTTCAAAACCTTTTCCATTAATTGTATGATGTGATCTAGAAACCCGTTTGATGCAATAAACTTGAAATCACTCTCCCCCTCAAACAATGACCCGTTTTCTATTTAAAGAGTTGTAGTCGTTGTTTGAGTTGAAAAGTTTATTTTGAAAAACCAGATTTGATGAATTTCCAACAACACTTTTCCACCGTGATTAACACAAATAATTTTTGAAGAATCAATTAAGAAGAAAATTATTTGGTTATGAAAGGAAGACTTCTCTTCCGGTTAAGAAAGAATGCACTGAAACGTACATTAATCCTTGGATGCACGGATATTAAGTAATCCGTGCCCGGGAAAAATTAATTACCCGTTGTTAGGAACATCTGTCTTTTTGGCGACATGCATTCCTCAACTTGAAAAGCGGGTTGCAGTCTGAAATAACTGCAAGCCATTAAGACATGTTTTAAAACAGTTTGAACTTCCGCTCGAACTTCATTAAAAGGTCTGTGTCATTATTGAATGACATTTCTAGGTCCGTAAATGTTATCGATTTACAGAAGACATGTCTTTGACATTTGACAAATATGTTTGGTAGTTTCTAATTTTTTGATTTTTGTGGTTTTTATAGGTTTTATAATTTTGTTTTTTTGTTTTTGTGTTTAATTATATACAAATATACATAGGATATAGGAAGACCATCCTTTACTCCTCTTCTCCTTCCTAAAGATCTTCATACCAAGACACGGGAGAAGGAATTCGAACCGCTCTCTAAGTAATGCCTTAGTGAATATGTCCGCAAGCTGATAATCCGTCATCACGAAGTACAATTCAACCACGCCATTTTCAACCTGCTGTCTAATGAAATGGTGTCGGAAGTCAATGTGTTTGGACATGGAGTGTTGGACATTGTTGCAGTAGAGAGTAATAGCACCGCAGTTGTATTCTTCATGGCAGCATAAGCAATAACATTCGACGGTCAAGCGGAGCAACATGAGCAAATGACTCTTCAAAATCAATGCCTTCTAACTGCTTGTATCCTTTAGCCACAAGACGATTTTTGTTTCGAACCACAATATTTTCAGCATCACACTTGTTCTTCCAGAGCCATTTGAGAGCAATAACATTCTTTCCTTCTGGTCGTGGAACGAGTTCCCAAACTTGAAGTCTCTCAAATTGATTCAACTCATCTTGCATGGACTCAATCCAACTGTGGTCTGCCATAGCTTCTTTGATATTCTTTGGTTCAATAGTGCTGACGGTTAATGCATACATGCATACCTCAGAATCTGTGTGTAGCCATTGGCGAGTCATGATAGGTTTGGATGGGTCACCAATAACTTGGTCTAGAGGATGATCTTTTGTCCAAATGTGTGTTGAGGGTTGTACTTGGTGGAAATTCTGCACATTTGATGATTCTAGAGCCGTTGTAGATGACTCAATTTCCTCACGACTTAGAGGATTATATGAAACAAATTGTGAATTGCCATCAGAATGAGCAGAATCTTCTTGATTGAATATATCAGCCTCTATTAAAAGGATTGGAGAGGAACTCATGTTCGTCAACAATAATTGAAGCTATAGAAGGCGAGAGTCTTTTTGAATTTGAAGTCGGTTGTGAGCGGAATTGTTAGGTGTATCAGAAAATCTTCTCAAAACTATTATTCAAACATTGGATCCGAACAAATTTATCCAAATCTTCGTTAGATAGAGTAGTATTCCTTTTCTTCTGCTGATGAGTTTTGATTTATGAATCGTTGAAGCTCGGGTTCTAAACAATCGTGTTCAGAAGCCATAGGTGTGAGCTCATCAAACTTGACATGTATTGTTTCCATAATCTTTTTAGTGCGACTGTTATAGATTCGAAACCCTCTTTGTGTTTCCATAAATAACCAAATAAAGACTCATTGTATGCTTTTGGTTTCTTTTTTCCAAGATCGTGTCGTCATTGTTGGAAACACAATGAACCAAACACATGAAAATATTCAACATTCGGCTTTCTGCCACGTAATAACTCATAAGGTGTTTTGTTATGTCGTGTATGAATGATTGACCGATTTTGAGTAAAACAAGCGGTAGCCACTGCTTCAGCCCAAAGAAATTTAGGAAGTCGAGAAAAGATAAGCATCGTACGAGCATCTTCAACAAGAGCTCTATTACGTCTTTCAACTACTCCATTTTGCTGAGGCGTTCGAGCAGTTGAAAATTATTGCATGATGCATAACTTTTCATAATGAGCTTTAAGAGTTGCATTTTTGAATTCAGTACCATTGTCTGTACGAATCTTGCAAACTTTGGCTTTTATAATTCAATTGAGCTTGAGCAATGAACTTCTTTATAATCTCTGGAGTTTCATCTTTCGGATGAAGAAAGTAAACCCATGTATATCGAGAATAATCATCCACGATCACAAGAATATACTTCTTTCCATTGATTGAAGCTACCCTCATTAGACCGCATAAATCCATATGAAGTAATTCCAATTTGGAGTGATCACTTGGAATTAATTGAGTGGATGAGAAGAAGCTTTTCTTGCTTTTTCTTCTTTCACAAGCAGAACAAGGTGATCTTTTTTCTTATTTAAACCTTTGGAAGGGACCAATCACCCAAAGTCAAGTTGGGTAAAGATCGTTTCCTATGGTGCCAAAATTAAGATGTGAAAGTCTGCGGTGCCATAACCATGACTTTGTCGAAGTTGCCTTAGACATTAGACAAATGGGTGAAGAAGCAGCCATGTCAGAAATAGAGATAGTATATAAATTTGATTCGCGATCGCCTGTAAGCAAATCATTCCTTCCAGATTCGAACGTACAGTCCTTAGAACCGAAAAGCCACTTCTAAATCGCCATCACAAATTTGTCCAACGCTATTAAAAAAGATTATCGTCAATGCCTTTCAACATATATACATGACAAATAGTGGATATTGCCATGTATATAAATCACCATTGCCTGTGATTGCTGCAAATTATCATTTACAAAGCGGATTGTTTGCACATGAATTTCTCAATGATAATTTGTAGAATGATCGGATCACCCGTCATATGCTTTAAACAACCACTATCAACAATCCATAGAACAATCTGAACTACCTGCAACACAAGAAGAAACATCACATGGACAAGTGGGCATTTTGACTACCCATTTCTTAACAGAGACCGATTGTTTTTCAGATGAACGAAAGATCTATTTCTGGAACCATTTTGGTTTGTAGGTAAACTGGAGACCAAAACAACATTTGGTTTTGATTGAAACCATTGTTGCCAGATTTGACTAGTAGTCGGAATCTTGTTAAGACCATGTTGTGCTTAAAGACTTATCTTGAACATTTCTTCTCTTTGTACTAGAAAACCTTATCGTTAGTTTTGACTAGGTACTTCCGACATCAATTCTTAGTTTGGAGGACTACATAAGTCAGGTATCTTAAAGTGAGTAGATTAGTGTCGGACTCCTTAGAAAAACCTAGTCTTTTCGAACTACATAAGTAGTAAATCATAAGATTTTGGGTTGTTCTTAGATTTAGTGGATAAGGGTTCTACGAACATTACGGAACGCAAATTTCAATTTATTAATTTGCAACAAACAATTATCATAACATGAATAAGCACATTTTGCATATTAAGAAACAACCATAACAATGTTTTCGGCTTTAGGAGGCATTTGCAACCTTCAACCATTTCAATTACGTTCTCTTTGTTTGAGATTACCATTTTTAGATGATTCGATTATTCTGTGTGATTATTTTTTACTAACGTAAACTGCTACTTTTCTTTGCTGGCTTTTTTAGATAGAGTTGCTAAGGGGACCAATATATCTTGACATGTGGAATCTCTTATTCATTGGTCTTCTAAACACTAGATTGGCAAACAGTCATTCATGTAGAGAAGTTAAAATCATTGCTTAGCCTCGTTATGTTTTGTGATTCATGTGTTGGTGACAATCCTTGTTACTTCTAGTGCTATGATATTTTTGTCTTGAATTTACCTCTCTGTTTGGCTGTGTGAAGTCGTAAAGTGACTAGTTTTGACATGACATGGTTTTCTTCTAAATTTTTGAACATCCATTTTTTTCTTTTTTGGGGTAGGGATATAAACTGTTTTGTGTTGTGTAATTGGGGTGTGACACAAGAAGTGGTTGGAATCCATTTGTCTTGTCAAACTTAGTATTTACAGACTTACCTTTTTCAACATTTGCCAGTCTAACTCAGATATGGTAATCAAAAGATTCTGATTCTCAGCACGAATAGCACCATATGCATATGTTTTCTCAGAGACATGAGCAATTAATTAGTCATGTCGTTGAGTTTGAGACGTGTCTTTTTTATTGAATTAAAAAGCTTTTGATATTCTAATTTGACATTGTCACGTTCTTTTATCAAAGATTGCACCGTAAAATCAAAGGACACTTTTACTCATCTTTAAGTTTTTCTTATTTTTGAAATCTAAGAATATATAAAGAGGATTTGTGTTTTTATCTTAAAACTTGAAATTCCCATTTATGTTTTTCTTTTTCATGTTGTACTTTAATTCAAAATTACACACTTTGCTTTTCACACCTTGAAAACATCTTTTTCAAGGATTTTTACTTCTTGCTTGCCAAACCCTCTTGAATCTGATAGATTTCTTTTTAGTTGTTCAATTTCAGATGGAATGAATTTTCTACCACATTCATGATTTTAACAACACGATTAATTCATCTTCTGGCTTGAGAGATACTTCCCAAAAAGTTGATCTTTCAAAAAATCATTTTGCTCTCATGTGTTTCTCTCTCTAGAAACTAGCCAAGTCTAAGAATCGACCCCGTGTTATGATATATGATATACCACAAAAGACCTAAACCTCAAACCACTATGTGTAATATCACAAGTGATATATACATAAACTTTAAAATCTATACCCTAAACCCTAACCCCCTAACCACTAAACCCTATACCAAAACCCCTAAACCCTAAACCCCTAACCACTAAACTCTATGCCAATAACCCTAAACCCTCTTCCCTAACCACTAATTCCTATACCAAAAACCCTAAACCCCTAATCACTCCCCTAACCACTAGGTATAATATTACAAGTGATATATACATAAACTTTAAAATTTATACCAAAAACTATAAACCCCTGACCACTACCCTATACCAAAAACCTAAACCCCTAACCACTAAACCCTATACCAAAACCCCAAAACCCCTAACATAAACCCTATATCAAAAATCCTGAAACGCTAAACCACTAAACCCTATACCGATACCTTTATAAACTAAGATTCACCCGTAGATTAACAGTTATTACCCCTGACATTGTAGTATCACCAGTGATAAATAAATAATAATAAATCTCATGTGATAAAGTAATATAATGTGACATTAGTCATGGTATTCCACATATAATTAATATCACAAGTGATAAAGCAATATAATGTGACACTAACTGTGGTTATTTTTGAAATTTTTAACATGTAATCATTGTTATCTATCACTTGTGATATTATACTGTTAGTAAGATTAAAATGGTTAAAATATAGTTTTGTGAGAAAATAGTGTTTTAGTTTAATTTTCACAAATTATGTTTGATATATGGTTAGAATGGTAAAGATGTTTATTTTTTTAATGTCAAACATGATAAATCATTTAATATTTTACACAAATATTTATGCTCATTTAATTACATCATGTTGAGTGTTCAAACTTACGGATATGTTATATCACATGTGATACTTCAAAAGGGTTTGATTATAAAAAATAAAATTCTTTGTTATTCACCAACTTCTATAAATAAAGTGTTTTTTTGATTGAAAGGTCCAAAAAATTATGTTGATTAATGGTTGAAAGCTTAAGAATATGTACTTTTCAATGCCAATAACGATGAATCAGTTGGAGTTTCACACAAATATTTATACCTGTTTTACAAAAGCATGGGAAGTGTTCTAACTTACAGATTAGTGTAATATCACAAGTGATATATCAAACAAAATACTGCATCGAGAAAAAACAAAAAAATACCAAAAAAAACAAAAAAAAAGTTTGTCGAAAATATATGAAAGTGCCTCTCTATTGAAAGAAAATTAAATGCTCGTCACGATAGTGTAATTTATGTATCTTAACGTTTTACGATTTTTGTGATATGGAATTTTTAAAAAATAAGGGTGAAAATGAGTTTTAATTAAAAAACACAAAGGTAGGAAGGAGGTGGTGGATATTTTTTAAGGTTTAATGTTGTTCATTAGATAAAATTAAATTTTAGATTAATCCCCACCATTAGATCAAACCCAAATAAATGGTGAAGATTTGTCGGTATGTGAGAAGAAACTAGTATGTAAATGAACTTTTCTCATTTGGATTGAGGTACTTAGTATGTATACGTGGTAAAAACAAAGAAGGATATATTTCGCCCTCTTTTCGTAACATGTCGTATTGTTGGTTAAGAAAAGATATATTTTTGGTAATATTATCCTAGTGTGCAGAGGCTAATGGCTAAACGTAATGGGACGACCTTTTGCGGTCGGTCATTCCATGTGGCAATAAAAAGGACATGGTCACCCCACTACGCCGACCGAAGCAAGACTTGGTCAACCCCAACCTTTGCAAAGTTAGGGTCTTCTGCACGACCTTACAATTGAAGGAAGATTTCATATTAAATTTTTTTAACTCTTTCTTTTATATTTTTATTTTAAAAAAAATAAACAATCCCACATTCATTATAAAATCTCACTTTTTATACCATTTTTAATCACAAAACACATACATTTTATACACTTTCATTATCATTTTTAAATTGCTTGTTCGATACCACATAGCGACGATGAAATCCAAGCTTTGGTTCAAAAACAAATTGACGAAGATATGATTCATCAGAAAGCGATTCTGGATTTAGCCTTGCAATTTGATAATGCATGCACAACTAAAGAAGATCTTAGAAAAGCATACGAGAAATGTAATCACATTCCACAAGAGAGCCGTGCTTTGATCGACACTTTCTTAAAAGAAGGTTCTGATAAAGATTACGAGCTAAATCTTTCTATGTACAGAAAGGCGGCAAAACTAGAAAAACAAATGAATGCTAAGTTAGCTTGGATACATGAAAAATACAACCACCGCTCAGAAACCCATATAGGTGGTTCGTCATCACAGACACATGAGATTGGTGATGTATACCTTACTGCGGAAGAGTTACATCAACTACATCTAGATGAAGAAGCCTTAAGAGAAACACTAGAAGAACAAACAATGGATGAAAAGGCACGGGAGGAGAAGATTAGGCAAAAACAAGCTGATGATGATGAATACTTTATGGAATTTGGGGTGATGAGAATTGATTCAGATTACGAGTCATCAGATTAATAAACTAGAAACTATTTTAGTGTAATGTTGTTTTAATTTAATGTTTTAAATAAAGTATTGTATTTTAAATTCCGTTATTATATTTTCAAATTTTGAATTCCAACGGCTAGTTTTTCGTTATAAATACCCCCACCATCTCCTCATTATATCACACAACTTCTTATCCAACTATCCAGATGGATTCCAATTTCACTAACGAAAATGATCCATGGGAATACAGTCTTGATATAGACGATTCTGATCTCCATTTAACACATGTTCTGCGTTCGTCTAGTAGCGCACATGTTGAACCATCTCCATACACCCCAAATCCAGTTACCATAATACCCGGTCCTGCGGGTGTTGTTCAGCTCTCTAATAGCATATGTGTTGAACCATCTTCCTCAACCCCAAACCCAGTTAGGATAATACCCGGTCCTGCGGGTCTTGTTCAGCGAGCCAAGCTGCTTAAAGAAAATGTATTTATTCTTGATCCGGATGGGGCTTTAATGTCGACACAAGAATATATGCAGAAAGTTGTTGAGGATGTGGGTGAGGATGCTGATTTTAACAGTGGGGCGTGGGTTAGCGCCACTAACTATGTGAATGCTTTTGGTGGCACTGTAACTGGATGTTTGGGAGACATCGACAACTTTCTTAAAAAGGGAAAACTTGAACAAGTTGTTGCAATAGTGAAGTCTTGTTCTCCGAATGCTCTTGGAGATTTAAATGTGACTCTGAAAGATCTATCGGGTACAGTACCTGGAACAATACACTACAAAGTCCTTGATGTGGGTAGTTATGAAAAGGATATTACAGTAGGAGCTGCTATGATACTTGCCAATGTCTCAGTTTTTACTCCTAAACCATCAAAGCATTACCTTAACATTACAAAAAGAAATGTGGTTGAGGTTTTCCGTAAGGATACGGTTTCATTAGCTTAACATTATTGTTATTCAATTCCGTAATGTAATTTTCAATTTCGTAATGTAATTTTCAATTCCATAATGTAATTTTCAATTCCGTAATGTAATTTTCAAATTTGAAATCAAACAACTACTATTCCAACGGATACTATTCGAACTATATGTTTTAAAACGTATCTGTGTTGTATTTTTAAATTCCGTCAAGTTCATGTTTTTTATTTCCGTAATTTTTTTCCGTCTTTTCTTCCGTGTATTTTTATTTCCGTATTTTAATTTGTAAAATGTTTAATTATTAATGTAATGTTTTAAAAAAAAATTGCTACTAATTATATTGGCTATGTATAGTTCGTATTAATAACCACATACATCATTTTTCATAGATGTTTTATGTCGCTAAATAAGTTAATCTCTCTAAAAATAATGATTAGGGGATGTTGTTACTTATTTGGAAGGGATTATATCATTGACCCATGTGGATTTGAAGCAATAGAAATTAACGAAAATAATATACAATAATAACTACTACATAACTATTACAATAATAGAATTCAAAATATCTTCATATTTAATGACTGCATTTGAGAGAAAATGTGGAGTCAATAAGAGTCAACTCCATATTTGTCGCTCTCATATACTAGTGAACGTGAGGTCAAGTGGGGTTTGAAGTTTGAACAAATCAACCTTTAATTTATTTGAAATCAAAAATTTCTGTCAAGATGCTCCATATTTTATCCTAAATTAAGATTTTGTGGCAGAAAAATCGTCAACAAATACTACTATATGTTGCTATAAATGCATATTATCCAACTTAATATAAATAAAAATATAATATTATGTTATGTATTTTCTTATATTTGAATACTCGCGTAAAACAACGATGAATAACGACAAATAATTTTAATGCAACATTTATGGGTTTAATATGTAGTTAATGCGAGAAAAAGTTAATAAAATAATAATAGTTGAGAATTTAAGTATTAAACAATATTTAAATCATTAATTTAGTAGTGAATTTGTTACTATTTCTAAGTTTTTCAAATTTCAAAAATTGAAGTTTCAAGCTCTAAAAAAACACATTGGTGCTTTATTTTAGAGGTGTGCACGGTTCGGTTTAAGTCGGTTTTTGGTTAAAACCGGAACCAAACCGCAATACTCGGTTTTTCTAAAATCAAAAACTGAAACTGCTCGGTTTTTGGCAGTTCGGTTTTCGGTTCGATTTTTTGGTTTTTCGGTTTCAAACGTTTATATTGATTGGTTGGATAATTTATATTAGTTAAACTTGTTTTTACGTGAAATTAGTTATTCTTTTATTTTTATTTTTGTCAATATGAGAGTAATAATGTTTACCCAAATTTTTACAATTACACATATATAAATGAGACACACACACATGCAATTGAAAATACACATAGTATGATCATTGTCATATATGTAATGATATATTGTCAAGTAAACGCACGTACATGACAAACACATATATAAACATTAAGATGCATATATATATTATAATTCCACCAACAAAATAAATATGAATTTAAAAATTGAATTTATTATTTATTTATTTCTATTATATTAATTGCATATTATTATAAAAATGATTCGTTTCGGTTCGGTTTTTACGGTTCGGTTTTTGGACGAAAACCGAAACCGAACCGAAACTTGTCAGTTTTTGAAAAAGTAAAAACCGAACCATCGGTTTCTAGTTTCGGTTCGATTATTTCGGTTTTCGGTTTGGTTTCATTTTTTTTCTGCTCACCCCTACAAATTAGTGTTTAGTTATACGTGGGATCTCATGCAAGTTTCAATGACAAAAAAGAAGAAATAGAAGACAACAAAAAATGTTAGAAAATGAAAAAGGTATTCTCGAAAGTATATCAAAGTGTCCATTTATAGAAAGATAAATAAATGCTCGTCACAATGATGTAATTTTTTTTACTTAAAGATTAACGATTAAGAGTATTTTTTTAATGCTAGAAATTGTTGTTATAGTTAGTAATTGCGCTTATCTGTTAAATTCATGAAGTCATCCCCAACTGTGTGTCAATAAGTGAACAAATCATCACTGATTTTGATTAGCCCAAGTTGTTCGAACTCTTCCTTAATCACCTTTTTCATTGTTACTGAAAATGACCATAAAATCATCAGTAGACCCAGTTTGGAAAAAGGCATATATAGAAATATAAGCTCGAAGTTCGAATACGAAAAACTTCTTTCAGCTACTGTATCAGATGATCGATACGCCGTATTCAATGAATTTGAATACGCTGTATCAGTCTGCTGAATGAATACGATGTATTGGTTAAGAAAGTTAGATACGCCGTATCCAAATAAGGTGAATACGCCGTATCAGGTTATCGACCAAAACAGTGTATAGAAAACATTAACAAACAAAAATAAACACACAAAACAAAACAAACGAAACAAGCAATCAATAATAAACAAATATACACAATTTTATAAATTTTACACTAATCTAATTTACACTAACTAATCTAAATTAAAAAACTAATCCTAAGGGTTAAGTTAATCTAATGTTAAAAACCAAAATATTAAATAAAAATAAAGATTTAAATTTCACTCCCTGGCAACGGCGCCAAAAACTTGATGTGTCGTTGTGTGTAGGTATTTTATGTATCAAGCTTTACTATTTATTTTATGCCGACTATACCTAAAAAAACACTGAACGGCAGAGTACCAGTCAGATGTAGCTTCGTTGGTAAGTAGGGTATCGATCACTAAGAGCGAGAGCGTTAATTCCTAAGTCTACTAGTATTTTAGTTATCTATGTTAGTTTTAATCTATGTTATCCGTAAGTCCAAAGTTTTAAGGGGGGAGGGTGGGGGGTTTCAGTCTGAGTGAGGACTTGCACGAGGTTGGGTATCTAAACCTAAGGTTTTGATGAACACATAACACACACAAGTGATTTAACAAAAGATAAAGAAGCGATCAAGCCTAATGTAAGGAAAACATATAACATGTTTAATCAAATATAATGCTGGTTTTAGTTTATAAGTGCAATGATTGTCCTGTTTCATTGTTGATATATCATTCCTAGACTTAGGCGGTACTTCTTCCTAAGACCTAGACTTGGCAATCCTATCACAATTAACCAAATCCGCATAAACCTCTTCGCGGTTGCTTATAATCTATCTTAGGAGACAATAATGGTGATCTTATCGAATCCTAGCTCATCGAGACTTTACTAACTTACTGCTTAACGGCTCTTTATATACTAGTAGTCCACTGTCCGAGTCTTTACCAAAGGAATCAGTACGTTATTTGTTGATCCCAGGTCACCTGCTAGTCCAACTTGTTCACATAAACCAATGGTAAAGATAGGTCAATATTTGTGATCCTATGATTCTAGATATATAAATTGCTATATGGAGAGCTATCCCAGACTCTTAGCCTACGCCCACACAACACCAAAGTTGCAGCGCATTAAATATGTAGGACTAGACCCAGTTGAATGATAGGTCACATACTTAAGCACATAAGCGAGTATAAATTGATAAACATAAGACAACACACAATTTACAAGATGCAATCAGAATAAACATAAACCAAACATTAAATTATCATAAACATGGCTAATACCTAAAGGTATTAGCCTATAGTCATTGTAACAATACACGAAATCATAGATGAACGATTAAACATAATGCTAACCGAACATGTATAGTGGAGTGTAGAGATTACAAGGGTTTTCCTATGGATTTAATAGCTTTGCTTGGCTCTTCTAGTTTCTAAAAATCGACTTTTTAGATGTGTTGACCTTTTTTGCTCTTCTTGTCTTCTGAAAATCAACTTTTGTGGTTAGGGTATCGAAAATATGATCAAGCACACCTAAAACTCGTTTTAGGCCTTCTATTTACACTGTCTAGAATTTGGTCGATACGGCGTATTGGTTGAAGTCAATATGGCGTATTGGGGGTTTGTTGGAGTAGGGACCACGTTTGATATCTTCCAGAATATTTTATTACTATATCATGAATACTGCGTATAGAAGTCTTCTGGATACGGCGTATTGGACTTTGTTCTTCGTGGTTTCTTGTGAAGTGCAGGCACAGATACGCCGTATCTTCCTTGATGGATACGGCGTATTGGGTGCCTTTTAGCTAATCTTCACTAAGTACTCTATAATTACTGCAATTCTCAAATATAAACGATTAAGTACCAATTCTTGCAATAATTGTATAAAATGGGTAATTTACATAGGATAAATGATGCTATAAAAGTGACGTTATTTGATGTCATCAAATATCCCCCCACTTGAATCCTACTTGTCCTCAAGTAGCCTTTAGAAATTTATGAAAATGTATCCCCAAGGATTTTTCCGTTAAGCATTTATTTGATTAATTACTAGTACACAACCAAACACCTTACGAAATAGGAAGATGGAAACACTCAAATCACTCAACTAATCTATGTGGTAACATGTAACTAATTCGCTTAATTGCTCGGTCGTGACGAGTATTCTATCATAGGCTTGGCAAGGATACACATCTCCACCACTAAAGTTCAGGAGTAACAAGTTTATAAAGGTTAATAGGGTTTATTTTAATAGCCTTAAAGGGTTTGATCACTCTTTCTAGACTCTACCAATACCAATATTCCAGAAAAGGTGACAAAGACTATACATACACACCCATAACGATGGGATAGACACATATGACTGCATTCAAACCTTAACTCGAATAAGCTAAAGAGCAGGACTAGTAGTGATATAGGGTATGCATCTTCTAATCTTTATCCAAAAGTAATAAACCAACAAGGCGGACAAAACCATACATACATGGCTGTAACGACGGAATAGACACATGTGATTGCTCGCATCCTGATGCGTAAAACTGTTTTAAATAATTAGTTGCCAAGTTTTAAATTTTTAAAACTCGTCTACCGATACACGTACTAACGGGCACAGAACCCAATCGTTTATAGTGCAGTAGATTGGTAAATCTGAGGTCGTCCCAAGAGCTAACGTTCACTAGTTTTAATTTGATTATGTCACGTTTGAAAATGGTTTTAAAGTTGATTTTAATAACTATAGACCATTAATTTCAATAAAATAAATTGATAGAAGTATTCAGGGAGAAAAGCGTGCTAGCCTAACCATTTCGTTACTAAAGCTATGAGTACATTTTCCTGTGCAATGTTTAATTATAAGTTCTATTAGTAGTTCTAATATCGACAGACCCGAATTGGCATTTGAGGTCTGTCCTATACTTACTCTGCGATGCCACATTCCCCTATGATCACACGAGCAGGGCATCCAAGTTTGTAGTGGTTGATTCCCAGCTACCCTTAAGACTAATCTATAATCTAAACCGATTATTAACCCCCTCTGAAAGAGTTCCTGTGCTTCTTAAGTATTTAATATAGAAAAGGCGATAATTTGGTCAATTCCTACACTAGGGATAGGTGTCAAGTTACCCTAGTACCCCGCTAATCCCAGGTTCAACATGGTAAGTCTAATATCAGGATTAACAAGATCTAAGCCACCCTTTATATAACAACCCGTAATTTTCATCAATGTAATTATCAATCTATTAAATTAGATGCAGTACTAAAGATAGTAACTGGTAGAATGAGCAGTACTATAGTTAGTACTAGGTTGTTTTTATTAAGTTGTTTATATAACATAATAGTAACATAGTTTAATCTTAAGAGATACTTAGGAGATATCCTTAAAAAAGGATTATGAATTATCTTTCACACGTCTTGTAAAGCCCATTAGGGTTTCCTTGGTGTATAAAAGGAACCCTACCAGTACATAGAGTTTTTATATATGTAATAGAAACATTAAAGCTTAATAGAAATCAATAGCAAATTTAGTATCATTGTTCTTCTTAATTCTTGTGTTAAGATTCCGCATTAACACTTGATATTCATATCAATGTCTCTCACATAGTTTGATATGGTTTTATTCAAGTTAGACTATTGGTCTTACAAAGGCTATATAGATCCAATACCAAGGCCCTTATCAAGTGGTCTCAGATGCATTAGAGGGACTCTGAATAAGAAGAATAACAAGATCACAATCAAACACTCTCCTATAATTCTATACAAAATGTCTCAACCTGCTAATGACGAGTTCTCACAACATCTCAGTGATGATGAAGAATAAAACCATGAAGATGCATCAGACACTAGTGCTGCACCTAAACAACAACACAAGTTAGTTTCTCAAACAACAGCTATCTCAAATATCATACTCCAAATTCTGAAGAAAGAGGAGAAAGATATATGGCAATAGAGACTGAGCATATACCATGAGTACATTGACAATGATGTTTGAAGGTAATTACAAATGGCAATACCTCCAAGAAGAGGGAATTTCAACTGGAAAGGATGTATTGTTTGAATACTTTCACCAGAAACTGCTGGCAGAAATTCAAGATGTGGAAAAAGGATACAAAAAAAGGAAGGCAAAGAATATCTTGCTGATGGCCATTCTCAAGGAGCATATGAAGAAGAATTCATGGAATGGATGATGCAAAAGAGATATGGGAAGTCATCAGAACTAGGTTTTGTGGTATACCAATTAAAAGAAGATGCAGAAGAGCTGTTTTAAAAACAACAGTTTTAAAATGAGAACCCTTTTTAACAATCAAGGAGGCTGGAAAGAAAGAGCATAAATAAACTGTTTGCTAATAAATGGATGATGTGTTTCAACTGAGGAGAACATACAGTAGAGAAAAGATCAAAATCATGTACTCGTGGCAATCAGCTCAAGTAGTGAGGTATCTTTGTGTTCAAATAGTAAGTAGAGCTAGGTATGAAATAGTAAAAGTTGGGCTTAGGGTTTGACACAGTACAATCAAACAATGATGTTCTAAGTTTATGAGGAAGAAAGGAATTTTTCTGTGTTCAATTGTTCAAAAGAGGATTCCATTGGAAAACCTTTTACAGTAATTATACAAAGATTAATTAATTTAAAGGTGTGCACATCCTTGAGGTGGGGATTATACGTCCTCCACCACAAGAAGAAATAATGAGTCTTTATATATTTATTGTTAAAAAGGGTACTCAAGAGCCTGAACCAATAGTATCAGATGATAGATCCCCCAGTGAATATTCTACCTGTCAATCTAATAACAGTGCATGATCTATTGGAACTTCCTCTAAACATTCTGTTGATCCTGAATCTGAGATTTCAAGTGTACCTCCAGAAGTGTATGTGTCTACACCTATAACATCAAATGAAAAAAATATGTCTGATCCAAAATCAAAAGAAGTTGAATCTAGTGCAAAACACGTAAAAACTCCTAGGCAACAAATGAAAAATCAAGGGACATCTGAAGTTAAAGGAAAGAATTGGAATAAAATGATGGAAAGAGAACTAGGAGAAGGTTACTCTTTCATCAAGAAAAAGTGTTTTGTTTGTGGCAGCCTAAGTCATTTGATCAAAGATTGTGATTATTATGAAAAGAAAATGGCAAGAGAGACTGAGTTTAAGAAACACAGGGTTTTTAATACTGGTAACAGGGTGGCAAAACCAGTATGGACTAATGCAAACAGGGTTAATCATGCTAATCAATCTGTTCCTAAACCAGTACAACTGAATGCTGGTAGGGCAAAAATTAATTCTGTTAGGCCTAATATTAATACTGGTAGGACAAATGTTAATTCTGTTAGGCCTAGAGTTAGTACTGTTAGTTCTAATGTTAATACTGTTAGATCTAGACAGCCAGTACCTACCAGGACCTCAAACAGCTTTAGTCCTAAAAGACCACAGGTGAATCAATTTAATCAAAGAAGGCATTTTTCTAAATCTTATTCACCTGTGAGAAGACCCATTGATAGAAATACAGCAAAAATGTCTTATTTCAATGCTGTAAAGGGAAATTGGGGCACTGCTGTTAAGACCTCAGCAGGTTATAATTGGAGGAACTCTAGTCCAAACTCCAATTGTGATAGTGGACCAACTTTTATTAGAACTGTGAATGCTAAAGGTCCACAAGGCAGACCCAAGCCTGTAAAGGCCTGGGTCCCTAAGAGAAACTAATTTCTCTTTTTCATGTGCAGGATCATCCACTCAAGAACATGGTAGATAGAGGTATATTTGATAGTGGATGCTCAGGGCACATGACAGGTAACAAGGATCAACTGGAGGATTTTGAAGAATTCAATGGGGGATCAGTTCCCACCTTTGGAGGTAGCTAAAGGCTACATATCTGGTAAAGGAAAAATAAGAGTTGGTAATTTAGATTTTGATAGTGTGTCTTTTGTAAAAGAATTAGGGCATTTTAACCTTTTCTCAATATCACAAATATGTGATAAGCAACACAAGGTTGTTTTTACTAAAACTGAATGTCTTGTTGTGTCTTCTGACTTTAAGATGCCTAATGAAAATCAGATACTTTTAAAGGTCCCCAGATACCACAATATGTACAGTTTTGATGTGAAGACACCTACTCCTGCAAAAGGTTTTGCCTGTTTGATTGCTAAAGCCACATCTGATGAATCTAAATTATGGCACAGAAGGTTAGGTCAATTCAAATTAAAAATCATAAACAAACTTGTAAAGGAACTTGTAAGAGGGTCTACCTTCAAGGTTTTCAAAATGACCATACATGTGTTGCCTGCCATAAAGGTTAAACAACACAGCGCCTCAGCAACAGGACAAATTGAAAGATTATCACCAAAACCATTACACACCTTGCATTTGGATTTCTTTTGGTCCTACTTCTGTAAAAAGCATTAAATCATGCAAGTTATTTGCTTGTAATTACTAATGATTGTACCAGATTTAGTTGGGTATTCTTTTTGGCCTCTAAGGATGAAACTAGTGGCATTCTTCAGAACTTCATTAGGCAGATTGAAAACCAGCTTAGTCATAGGGTTAAAATCATTAGATCAGATAATGGCACTGAATTTAAGAATAGAGATATGCTTGAATTTTATGGGAACAAGGGAATAAAACAAGAGTATAGCAATGCCAGAACTCTACAACAAAATGGAGTTGCTGAAAGAATGAACAAGACCCCTAATCTGAGGCTGCTGAGGAACTATGCTAGCAGACTCGCTGCTACCAAATACTTTTTGGGCAAAAAGCAGTTAGTACTGCTTGATATTATTTTTAATAGGGGTAAGAGGGACCAAACCTCGAAACAAAAACTCCTTATGAGCTTTGTTTGGCCACAAAACCACATTATCAGCTACTAAGACCTGTTGGGTGTCATGTTACAATTTTAGTACTTTAGTATAATTGGGCAAGTTTGAGGGGAAAATCTGATGAGGGATTCTTAGTTGGTTACTTCTAAATAGCAAAGCCTATAGGGTTATAATTTAGTAATCAAAAGAGTAGAAGTAAATCTGCTGTTATTTTTCTTGAAGATAATCCCAATGTCAAAGGGTAGGGTATAGATGGATGGTTTGATATGATTATCTTACTGTTTCTATGAACTATATTCCTGTATCTTGGAGATCAAGATAACCCACATGCAGTACTTTAGAAGTAACTAACATGCAGGTTATTTCACAAACTCCTAGTTTTAATGATCTGAGGAAAAAGTGAGGATGTAGAGCTTATTGTTGTACTTCCAAATGTAGGGAATACTGAAGAAAAAGCTGAAGCAAGGAAACATCTTCCATAAAATTCAGAGAAAGAAGAGATCTTGACAGAACTTCTACAAGAGAAAGAAGGGCTCTTCTACTGCACTCAAGAAGATCAATCCTAAAGATCTAGCTTATTAGATGAGAGTGAAGAATTGCTAAAGCATTTAGGAAAAGTATCTGAAAACACCACTACCAGTACTCCTTCTATTAATACTGGTAGTGAGCCAGTTAATACTGGTAGTTTTGATCCTGATAATTCACCTATGACAGAGCTCAAAATCTTTCACAAGTCTGAGACAGGAATTTTTTATGAGGCATCTTATGATAAAGAGGGCGTGATAACTGATTTCAATAGCCTACCAACATAAATTGAAGTCAGTCCTACTCCTACACTTAGGATTCATAATATTACACCGAAAGGTCAAATCTTAGTGGATCCTAACTCAGCTGTGAAAAACTAAGAAGCAAGTGCCAACAAAAATCAGGAGCTCATGCACTTTTCAGTTTATTCAAAAAAGCAGGCCAAGAAACAATCACAAAGATCAACAACATTGTTTATTTGCCTATTTTCTATCTCAGAAGGAACCTAAAAAGATTTCTAAAGCTCTACAAGATGACAGCTGGGTTCAAGCTATGCAAGAGGAGTTGTTACAGTTTAAGCTGCAACAAGTATGGGTTCTTGTAGATCTACCTCAAGGAATGAAGGTGATTGGTACTAAATGGGTTACTGAAATAAAGAGAGAAGAGGAGTGGTTGTCAGAAATAAGGCAAGACTGGTGGCCCAAGGGTACACACAGGAAGAAGGTATTGACTATGATGAGGTTTTTGCTCCTGTGGCAAGAATAGAAGCTATTAGGTTATTTTTAGCCTTTGCCTTATTTATGGGGTTCATAGTATACCAAATGGATGTAAAAAGTGTCTTTCTGTATGGCACTATAGATGAAGAGGTTTATGTCTCACAACTCCATGGGATTTGTTGATCCTGATCACCCTAAAGAAGGTTTATAAGGTGGTTCAATGTTTGTATGGAATTGCATCAAAGCTCTTAGAGCTTGGCTATGCTTACCTATCAACATTTATAGAGAAGCATGGTTACAGAGGGGACGATTGACTAGACCTTTATTTATTAAAAGGGACAAGAAAGGATATCATTGCGGGTTCAGGGGGTGTATGTTGATGATATCATTTTTGGTCTACCAAATTAGTCTTGATGTGATGAGTTTGAAGCCATGATGAAAAGCAGATTTCAGATACATTTTCTTAGGAATTACAGTCAAAACTGAAACAGGCAGGAATCTTATATCTAGGACAAGTATGTAGCTGAGATTACTCAAGAAATTTGACTTGTAAATATGGAAAATGCAATAACCCCCTGGGGACCAAAGTGGCATTGACAAATGATGAGGAAGCTGTGATGTGATGTGCCACTTATACAGATCCATGATAGTTCTCTCATGTATTTAACTGCCTCTAGCCTGATTTAATGTTATGCAGTAATGTGGTTTGTTCTCGTGTTTCAGGTCACTCAGACTTCACATTCTCAATGCTGTGAAGAGAAAATCTTTAAGTACCTTAAGGGCAAACACATTTGGGCTTTGGTTCCTAGGAATTCCACCTTTTTGACCTGGAAAGCATTCTATGACAGTGATTTGTGGTAGGTCAAACCTTGACAGGAAATCCACAACAGGTGGTTGTCAATTTCTTGGACAAGACCTATCTCATGTCAATGGTAAGACACACAGACCATATTGCTACTTCTATCAACTAAAGCTTATATGTAGCTGCTGCAAATTGTTGTGACAAGTATTGTGTGTTCAAAATATCTACTGGACTATGGTTGCAATTTCATGAATACCAAAATCCACATTGATAATGAAAGCACCAATCTGCATGTGAACCCCCCCCTTGTTAAAACCAGTGTATCATTTCCAAGACAAAGCACATAGTGATTACGCAACCAATTTATAAGAGATTTGTTATGAGTATGTAGCTCATTAGTGTGGAGAAACTTCACACAGACTTAAATGTAGCTGAATATGACTTAAACCTTTTGATGGACCACGGTTTAATTACTTAGTGGTTAGTATTGGGATGGTAAACTCATAGCTACATTTAAGGGGAGGCTAAATTGTATAGTGTGTATACTTCTGGTAGTTAGTTTAACTAAAATCTGGCTTAAGTAATATTAATACTGGTAGTTAATAGTATTAATTCTGGTAGTTAGTAGTATTAATTCTGGTAGTTAGTAGTATTAATTCGGGTAGTTAGTTTAAGTTAATTCTGTCTATACAAACTCTTGCAGCATGTTTTTCTTTGTTTTAGTCTAATTCTTGCAGGAATAGCATGGATTTGCAGATGTAAGACAGGTGTGATAAGGTCTTTGGTAAAAACTTAATTCTGGTTGAAAAAGAGTTAATTCGGGTTGTATCATAATTAATTCTGGTTGACCAAAGTTAAGTCTGGTAGTGTAAATTTTAATACTGGTAGGTTATTGTTAGTGCTGGTTGCGGGAAAATTGACTTTTCTATTTAAACACTGTTTAAATGTTACCGTTACAGATTTTTACGGCGCTATTGTCGTTACCAGAGAAGCTATATATAGATAAATGTTTGATTTCTCTTTCATACTTATCTGTTTATTGCTATCTCCTTTTCGCAAAGTAAAAATCTTCTTTATTTTTATAAAGAATATAGTCAATTGTCCTGCTACCAGCATCTACAACCTCACTCGTACCTAAACCCAGTAAATTTTCAGTTCAAGTCACTACCTTTTATTACTACTTTCGATTCATGGCTCAATTAAAATACTGCGACAAACACAATCAAGTGGGGTTCTTGCGCAAGCCTGATGAAAGTGCAGGGTTTGCAGAGATAGTGGATTTTCTAAGAGGTTCCAACCTCAGGTATGCTTTAACTACTAATCCTACTATCTATGATTCCCTAGTCAAACAGTTTTGGCAGACTGCTACTGCCAAACACTTCTTGCTGATGGGACTCTTGTATTACAGCACACTATGATACCATTGTTTATACAATCACTGAGGCATCTATTAGAAATAAGCTCCAATTAGCAGGTGCTTCAGGATTACAATGTTACATTAAATGAGATTTTTGAGGGATGGGAATATGGGGTATCGTACAGATGGATCTTTTACTTTTTGGAAAAGCTTTTTCACACCTATTGGAGTTTTTAGTCATAATATTTTGCATTGTATATGCTGTAAAAGTGGTGGTTGGGGATCAATTTTGGTTGCAATATTGCCTATTGCTTTTATTGGTTTTCCACTGGCAGAGTTTATAATTTTTCAAAACTAATTTTTGATGGCATGGTGGCAAACTTAAAAAGCAAAACAAATTTTTTGATGTATCCTCGTTTTCTGCAACCGATTTTGGAAATTCAAACGGAAAACAAACACCCTTATCTGGCTGTGACCCTGGCCAAAAAGATTTTTAGGAATATGAAAAGGGGTTTTAGAGGGGCACCAAAACCTTTGTTGCCTGCTATGCTGCTTGTTGCTACTTCTAATCCAAATGCAGGTCAAGAACATCTTGAATGTGGCTCAACTCAACATCATCATCTATCAATTCCCGTACCATCTACATCTTTACCAACCAAGAACAATCTCCACACTCTATAACTACCTCCTATCCCTACATCTACACGTACACCTATCCCTGAAACTGACCCTGAACCTATGGAACATACTTTTGAGGAACCATCTCCTGCACACCAACACTTCTCACCCCCACAAGAGCATGCCCAAGGACAGATGACTTTGGATGATTTGCTTCAAGTAGTTCCTCAATTAATGACAAGAGTTGATAGTTTGGAAAATGATCTCAAGCAAACCAAGCTGACAATGGGGAGTGCTATTGTAAAGTTAGTCAAGAAGGTGAAGAAGCTGGAAGGTATTTTAAAAAAGAGAAATGTGGTCTCATCAGACTCTGAAGAGGAAGAATCTGAGGCTCAGGGGAGGAAAAATCAATATGATCCTCTAGTTTCTTTGGTACAAGGGATGGTTACTCCTTCTAAGACCACTGTCAATACTTTAGGGGAGGAACAAGTTGAAGACATAAGCCCTACTACATTAGAAGCAGCTAAAACTCTCTCCAGGGTTGCTTCTCAAAAGCCAAAGTCAATAGATAAGGGAAGGTTAGAGAAAGGAAAGGAGACAAAAGGGAAAGAGGTTGTCACTAGTTGAATTTTTCAAGAAGAAGTTGTACTAGTGCTGAAAGGAGTTAATACTGCTGAAGGAGTTCATACTGGCAATATTAAGTTTTACTGTTGTGGGCAAGTTAGTACTGACAGTATTAACAAGTCTATTCCTTCCCCTGATAAAGGCCAAAGAGAAGGAAAAGCTCCTATGATCATTGAAGAAGCTCCTAAGAAGACTAAGGACCAAATTCTATAGGAGGAAGCTAGTCTAGCTGAAGCTATCAGATTGGATACTTTGGAGAAAGAAGAAGAGGCTAAACAAGTACACTTGGATTCTCTCTTAGCACAAATAATTGCAGAAGAAGAAGAATTAAATTGAGCAACAAAAAACAAGAAGAGCTCAAGTTTTATTTTGAGCTCAGCATTACTCATATGAAGATTGGGATCTTATTTAGAGCAAAGAATTGAAACTAATGCAAAGTTGTCAAAGAGTATGCTAGGAAGTGGATTACAAGGAGAAGTTTTGAAAGAAGATGGTTGAACTTAGTTAATCAAAGGAAGAAACTTTTTGCAGAAGGAAAGAGCTAAGAGCCAAACAGAAATAAGCCAATGACCCAATCAAAGCTGAGAACATATATGATGTTATTACTTGAGGAATCTGGGGAATGGAGCTATCTCAGCTAAAGAATTTAAGTTTTGAAGAAGTAAAAGAAGAATTTGATAAGCTGGTGAAACAGGTTGAATCTTTTGCACCTATAAACTTTGAAGCTACAAAAGACAGTCTGAAAAGATTTGGTGACGAACTTCAAACAAGACTTCAATAACAGACTAAAGAGTGATGAAGAAAAGATGATGGGTCTACACAAGAGACTGGAAAAAGGAGGAAACAGTTAGCTAGGGACAAGGATTACATTCTGACAAAACTGATGAGGATGAATATGGAGTTAGTTAAAGATGATGTTCCACTTTTCAGTACAAAATAATTCCTATTAATCATGTTCCTGTGGCTACTAAAACCCCCCAGTTAGCTAGTTATATGATCACTCAAGCAAGGAGAGAAAGGTGTGTACCAATTTGTTAGGGGAAGATGGATACTGATTTAGTGTCTAATTGTGGAAGCTTATGCTGAGGTAGTAAATAACTCAGGGATGTTCTTACTGAATTTATAGGATTGTCATGAAATAGTTATGGTATGAATGGACCACGAGGATGTGCTTGAGAAGATACTTTGGGAATTTTAAAGAATATGTTTGGGAACACCTTTGTACAGATCCTGTTTGGAGTTTATTTGGTCTACATAGGTGTATATGTTGCGTGATTTTATAATACCTACAGGAGTACAGTGTTTATAACTTAGAGTAATTGATTTTTTATTTGGTTGATTTGAATGATATATTGACTTTATTACGGCTGTGGTTGGGTAAGCTTGACGTGAGTAAAAGCTTCAAGGACGAAACCAGCTGATGGATAGCTATAAAACTAGTGAAATGGATGGAGAAGTCAAGCTCGGCATTAGGAAGTAATGGAGATAGGAGAATAAACTTGGTGAGGTGCTATGCACTAACTAAACCAAATGGTTATCAGTCCCCCATGTTTAAACAGACATAAGGATGGTTAGTCAGGAGCAAACGCTCTTGGTTAAGACTTCTAAAATAAATTCCGTTAATGGCTGACAATTTGCCAAAAATTATATGGTTATCAACTCACCATATCTGGTTAGTAAATAGTTGGCTAGCCCTACAAGATTTATGGTTTTGAGATAAAAGGTTGTGGATATAAAACATAATATAGTCCTGAGGTTAGGGACTCATGTTAAAGACAAATTGCAATCCATATTAGATGGTTGACCACTTTACAAAAGTGGATGGGGGGGTGGATTCATCAATAACAAGTTTCATGTACAAGAGTTGATATGGTAATCACTCCACCATGGAATTTAACCTTTTCTAGGCGCTTAAAGGATTGACTAGCCCTGAGCAAATGGCTTCAGGTAAAGGCTTATCAATCCGTTTATGGCTGTAATGGTTTGCCAAAACACCCATCTGGTATTCAACGCACCATTGTTTCATGTAATGACGAGTGTGGAAATGGTTTTCAGTCAACCATTGGACATGCACCTTCTGGTGGCCACAACGGACTGATACTGCAAGTAAATGGCTAACTGGTAAAGAGACATCAAATCCATTTAAAGTTTTAATGATTCACCTCTCACGGGAGTTAACACACGTCGAAGTGATGAGAATAGTGTAGAACTATATGATTTGATTGATGATATGAAGGGTTGTTGAAAGGTTTTTGAAGAGTTGTAGCAGCAAAGATCAAAAAGAGATACTTTGAAGAATTGCAGCTCAAGAATAATTTGAAGAGTTTTATTTTCAACATCCTCAATAAGCTCAAATGGAAGACACTTGTAAGGAAACTGAAAGTTCAAAGTGAAGATCAAGTTAGGGGAGGATTGTTAGGAAAAATATTGTAAAAGACTTAATACTGGTAGTATAACAGTTAAGTCTGGTAGTATTAGTTAGTTCTGGCAGTACTAAGTTAAGTCTGACAGTACTATAGTTAGTACAAGTAGAGTAGCAGTACTATAGTTAGTACTGGTCATATTTAGTTAAGTCTGTTTATGTAACAGAATAGAAGTAATAGTTATCTTAGAGATATTTTAGGAGATATCTTAGGAAAGGATATGTATTATCTTTTCACACGTTTTGTAAAGCCTACTAGGGTTTTCCTTGGTGTATAAAAGGAACCCTACGGCATAGAGTTTCATATAAGTAGTAGAAGCATTGAAGCTTAATAGAAATCAATAGCAAAATTAATATTTTTGTTCTTCTTAGTTATTGTGTTAAGATTCCGCATTAACACTTGATATTCATAGTCAGTGTCTCTCACATAGTTGATTTGGATTTATTCAAGATAGCTATTGTCTTACAAAGGCTATATAGATCTAAGGTCCAAGGGACCTTCATTCTTCATTATGTTTTGCTTCTTAGAGAATCCACAGTCTGGTGGAGCTTTTTATCGTTTATAAACTTGTACTGTGCTCCAAATAATAAAGGTTATAGAACTTTTCATTTTATAAACTCATTCCCACTATGTATAAACCTCTTTAAATTTATAAATTACTCTATTTTCGAACATGCATCGAATTATAAATATAATAGGTTCAAGATTATAGACCTCTAATGATATGTAGGAATGAATTAGATGTCACTATGGGTGAAACACACTACAAGAAAAAGTGCTTTTAGTGACGAGAAATTTTCGTCACAAACAGTACTAATTTGGTCACCAAACGTGATTATTGACCAAATATAGGTGGTCACCAGTGGTCACTAAAGGTCCGTCACTAATTACCATTAGAGACCAAATGTAGTTTCGTCACCAAAAAGTCGTCACTGAAGGGATGGGGGAAATACAACTTCAACCCATCGGTGACCAAATATCCTCGTCACCGATCTGTCAGAGACCAAATGGTGGTCACTATTTTGGTTGATTGGTGACCCAAAGTGCAATGATTGCCATTAATGTGTTTCCAAGAGATTAAATGTTGAGAAAAGCTTGAGTTGTTTTTAAAAGGTGATTCATAAAAGGTGAAAACAAGGGCATTTTGGAAACTTGTTAGTTTACAAAGTGTACACTTGATAACATTGCGTGAGGACACGGCAATCCTTTAGTTTGGGGAATTTTGATAAATGCTAAATTGTATATATTAAATACCCGGGATTTTGCCAAATAAAAGCCAGAAAATGCCAAAAGAATAGAAAAATGTGTGCTTTTGTGTCTATTGTGCAGGAAAGGATAATAAAGACAAAAAGAAGCAAAAACGATCAAAAACCGACAAAGAAATGGAAAAGGCAAGACAAGAGTGAAGACGGGAAGCCAAAATCAAAGCCGAATCAGCCCAATAGTGACAAGTTTCAAAGTTCCAAAGGCTCATTTGGATATTTGAAGTCCAAGGACCAAAATTGTAAAAGGTGGAAAGTTTGTTTTTAAAGGAAGAAAAAGAAATTGAGACCACAAGGGCCGAATTTGACAAAACTAAAAGTGCTTTTACACTACAATTGGGAGATAAGAAGACAAGGACCATTTTTGCAACATTTCCAAACATTCAAAAGAAAACACACGCGGCAAAAACCGCCTCTAACAACCATAACAACATTTCCCGCCAATTTCGTTAACAAACCCAATCACCAAAAATCCTTACCCCCGCTCCTCTTTATCACTTGAACTTGTTCTAAAACCTCCTCCTCATCATTTCGCCCACGTGTCATCCCTCAATTGGTTCGAACACTCTTCAACTTATCAAACGGCTAGATTGTTCAAAAATGATCAAGGGTTGAGCTGTTTGGAAGATTTGAGATTTCTTCACTTCTCCTCTTTAATCCTCTATAAATAGGTCTTATAGGTTTCATTTTTTCAGTTGTTAGTTAGTGTTTTAATTTTCAGTTTGTAATTTCTTCAATTTTAAGCATTTTCTTTCAAGCTTTTTAGAAATCAGTTTCAAACACTTGTACTCTCCTTCTTTCAGTTTGTACTTCATTCATTTGAGTAATAACATTTAGTTTTCAAGTTTCATTGTTCTTTGTTTTCAATAATAAGCCATTTTCACTCATTAAGCTCTCAATAAGCTCTTTTGAGCTTATTCTTGTTCATAAGCTCAAATTCAGTCAAATTTTGTGTTTAAGCAATTCATTTACTCTTTTAGTTCAATTTTAAGTCAAAGCATGATCACTTGAGGCATTTGAGTTCAATTTGGAAGTTCAAGAGATTAATAAGCTTAGTATAGCTTATTGAGTTTTAAGCTCAGGTTTAGAGGCTAGGGAGCCACTTAGGTTCAAGTTTTTGAGCCACTCACTCTACAAGAGTGGCTAAGTGCTGAGACTACATCAATCTCAGGTTTCAATTTTTCAATTTCATTACAGCTTATTCACTTAGCTTATTTCAATACTTCTGTTTTACCTTATGCTTAAATACTGTTTCATTTAGTTTAGTCAGCTTATAGATATAATAGCTTTAAGCTTACTTAGTTTAAAATCAAGTTAGATTTTACTTGTCAATCCTGTCATAAATAGTAATAGGATAAGCTAGAAGAGTAACTAGCTTATTCTACTTAATAAGCTAGGATTTAAATTGTTCAATTAGCTTAATTAGGTGAGATTTAGAGTAAGTAGATATAAGGTTTCAGCTGTTTTAGCTCTTAAATAGATTTTAAGCTCTCTTTAGATTTGACAGGTTTTATAAAGGAGTGTTTGGTACAAGGTTAATTTGACTTTGAAAGTCAAAAGCATTCTGTCTAAATTTCTTACATAGCTGAGTTAGGTCATATTATAAGGTTTTAAAAAGGTTTTAGGAGTTAGTGTGAAGAATTAAAAAGTTTAGAGTGCAAAAACCTTAAATTTGCACCAGGACAGTTTTTGTGGTTCTAAGACATTTTTAGGATAGAGGATTCAAGGAATTTAGGCAACAAACTAGTTAATTACAAGATTACATACATTGGGATTGAGTTAGTGTAAGAGTTTTTAGGTGTTAATTTAGCGCAACTATAGAACGTTGCAATTGCATCAGCAAACAGCAGTTTATACTGTGTTGCTTTACATTTTTTTTGTACTTTTAGAATTTGAAATATAGGAAGTAGAACTGAGATTTTAGCATATATCTATTAATAGAACTCACTAATGAATCCCCTAGATTAGTCTCTTAAGTTTCATTTTTACGCCTTTAAGCTTTAGCTTATTTTTCTTGAAAAAGTAGTATAACAGTGCATTAGTGTCTAGCTTAATTTTCTTATTGATTTCTTATTTTTAGTTGGAATTTTTAGAAACCTTTTACCTAGGTTGATTCAAGGTAAGTAGGATAGCTTATAGTCAAAATTCTAGCTTCTAAAGTCAAGTAATAAGCAGTTTTGCTTATTTGAAAAAGCTTATTTCAGTTTCAATCAAAAAACTTGCACTTTTTCAGTTAAATTTTCTTGTTAATTTTGTTAGTACTTAGCTAATCTTTGTTTAGATATTTTGAGTACACATCCTGAGTTACAAATAGCTTCTTTTGTTTTCCATGTTCATCTAGAAACAAGCTAGAAATAAGCCAAAATCCAAAAAGATAGGAAAACCTATAGTTTCTGTAACAGTTTTGAAAAAGCTAATTTTGTAGCTTATTGAGTAGATAAAAGTAGAAGGTGCTTTTATTAAAGTTGTTTAGAATAAGCTAGTTAACAAGTTTGTAGTTTTAAGTTTTTGCTGAATCTCATTTTTTAATAAGCCAAAAATAAGCTAGATCGTAGGGTGTGTTTTGTCATTTCTAAATAGTTGGAGGTTAGTCGTTTTCACTGAAGTGTAAATTTGCAATAGTTTGCCCGCCTACCCTTTACTTTCCTTATTAGCACTTTCTACCCTGTCTTTTTAGGAATAAATAAAATAGTTTTAATATTTTTGATTTTAGTTTTATAAAATTAGGTTTAAAGTTTTAATTGATAAAATTAGTGTTCGATTAGCTTATAAAAATTAGGGCTTTTTGTGCCATAAATTTTGCACTTTCTTTAGTTTTTCAAACAATTTTTCCATATTTTTCCAGTTAAATTTGTATTTTCTAGGAATTAAAATAGATTTTAGTTAATTTCTTTTTCTTAGAAAATTCATAAAAAAATAGAAAAATAGTTGAAAATTTTTGATTCTTTTTGCAATAATTTTCTTTTTAAATAAGGAGAGGTGTTTACTGGACCTTTTCTAGCCGTTTTAGGTTCGAAAATTTAAAATTCAAAATATTTATTTTGAATAAAACATTTATTTTAAATGTAGAAAATGTTTTGTAAGTTTATAAACATGTTTACAACATTTTATAAAAGTTTAAGGTTGAATAAAAATTTCCTTTGATCATAAAATGCATCAAGCATTTGTTTATTCATACCTTGAAGTGATATAATTTTGAAATGAATATTTACTCCTAATTACTTGTTTATGTTTTAATTTTTCATTGAATGTTTTTATATTTTGTGATTATCAAAATGTAAGGATGTAAAAAATATTAATAATGTTTTTAGGCATTATTTCTATCAACAGAATTAAAAAAACCTATCAAAATATGTGTCAATGCATAAATAAGTAAAAATACATTTATTCAAATACTTATTTAATTATGATATACAACATTGATAAGAATAATTATTTATCATTAAAAAATAAAATATGTCTCTTTTCAATTATTTATCATTAAAGAATCATAAACTCAATTAAGATAAATAATCTTGATGAGATTCATTTCACATGACATGAAATGGAGAATTCTTAAAACACTCTCAATATAACATATTTGTCATTGTCACAAATAAGCACATCTCTTGGCTTTTGAAAAACCAAACACGTTAAACAACACATGTGACAACTAAACGTGTAAGATGACTAAATATAAGACATCCATTAAATCAAGCAATATGTAATAGAAACCAAACAACCTATAAATCTTGAACAAAAGATTAAAACATCTTGCTTATGCTTATCTTAGAATTCCACACATCTTGATTAGGATTATGCGAACCGGAATTAAAGTATGTTATTTGAGTCATGTTATGCCCTCTATGAAAAGATAATACAAAGTTTATCTTTGCGGCACTTCATTAGGCAAATATAAAAATTCTATTTTGTCTAACATGAGAATGACTACTGGAGAATCTATTGCACTAGAAATTCAATTTGACCTAACGGTTGAATTGCTTCCAAGAGTGAAGTTAGGTTCGGTGTATAACCCGTAAAAATGGTCATGTTTAGCCTGAATTGAGCGCCACTAGTGATAGTCTCATATTCATTCTCTAATTTGATTAAATAGCTCTTCCTAAATATGCCTAATGATAGTTTACATCGATAGACTTTGTATCTCATTAGGAGTACACACTAAGCACGTAGAAATTAGGCTTCTCCTTAGTTAATCTAGACACAATGCACCTCACATATATGCTTTTAATGTTTTAAGATGATTACTTGTTCCCATGTAATGCAATTATATGTCTTCATGATCTTGATGCTTAACATTCAATTGCCTAGATATTAAATGCATGTCCACTATAAAGGCATTTGTCTCTTTCTAGCTATTTAGATAAAATATTTCTTAGTTTATCTAAATGACACATGCTTCTAAATGCTAAATGCTAACATGATTTACATGACGATTGCATTTAAAATTATCATGTTTTGTATGCGTCATTTTACATGACTTAAGTGTTAATTGTACACCTACACTATATTAGCTTAATATATGACAATTAACGTTTAAATGCCATAGAGTTTTACACATTAATCTCGTTGATTATTGTGTCAATGCATGCTTAGATAAACTTATATGCCTATATCTATATGTCTTATGCATCTAGGTATATATTTTCTCACACTAGAATATTTTTCTTCGCGTCCGTGTCACAAATCTAAAAAAATGAAATGTGTCATAAAATGGTCTTATATCTCCTAGAGACTTCACCCACATATTCCCTTAATCATCATCTCGCCTTCTTTCAAATAATCCACTCTTTCGTCAAGGAAAAGTTAGATACATATCTAACACTCCTCCAAGTAGGTTTGACAACTTAAATATTTCGTCCGAAATATTCAAGTAATTTTAACTTGTGATCGCAAATGTTAAAGGTCATATCCGAAAATTCATATTCAAGCCTTTTAACAACATATGTTAAAATGCTCTTCCTAAAGCTAAAAGCTTACATCAACCTTCACGTGACAAAGGTCTTACGAGTTTCTACATAAGTGATTCGTAGCCTCTTTAATATACACACCTTAAGACTAAGTACTTTCACTTCCGTTAGTCCTCTCCATCCCCTTAGGAATGTCACGATGGTTTATCTTCATGCTCACCCCATACACAATGAGGATCAAACATTATCCATCGACCTTAGGATAGAAAACTCATCATAATTCATCGTCATTTCCTTCGCGACAATGTCCAAAAGGAAATATCTTCATCGAAAAAGTTTCGTCGGAAGACAACATCACCGGCATCCTCACCAAACCACTCAAACGTGAACCTTTTAAGTCTAGGTCTAGGAATGATGAAACAAATCTCATAAACGTGTCATTCTCATTTTAATAGTCTTGTTACTATTAAATACATTCTGATAAATCTTGACAATTTAATCATTTCATCCGAAATATTTAAGCATTTTTAATTCGTGAAATGCAAATTAAAATGTCACTCATTGTTCATGTCTAAGTCGTTTCACAAAAACCTTAATCATGCCTCTATTATTTTATAGATGGTTAATATCTTCTGTCCACATTTCCGCTACCACCTTTAAGACAACCTCGTACCTCGTCGTGTGATTGTTTCTATGAACATTCGCAATACTCGAGAAGAGCTACATAACTTCGTGGATGAAGTTCATCATATTCTAACCGTTATCCGTCATGACTTTGTCAATGTTAGCCTCACTTTTTAGTAAAGCTGACATCTTACACGTGAATTGGACTAGCTATGGACACTGAGTGACACGTAGGGGTTATTATTGTATATGTGGTATAGTTAGCTTTAGTATAGGCTATAAATACCCCCATGTCTCTCCATGGGAGGTTGGTGGAAGTTTATTGTTTCTCATTCTTATTTTAATAAAACACATAGTTTTTCTTTCACCCCTCTCTACTTTCTCTCACTAGAAACAAACATGTATCATCTTCTTTGGTTTGATCAATCTAGACTTCCCAAATAGGTGAATCACTAGTCTTTCAATCGGTGTCAAGAGCTAACCGGGGATGTTTTGTATTCGTGTTGTTGTGTTTATGTTTTTCAGCTTATTTTCAGCTTATTATAGCTATTTTCGTGGCTTATTTTGGCTGAAAAAAAAGCCACGGATTAGTCTTGTTATGTTGCTGAATCTGTTTTTATAACGTCTAAATATTAGTTCTTATGAGTTTTTTGGGTCCTCTCTTAAAGCTATCATCGATATGGTACATTCATGTCTATCAGCTTATTTTCTACTTTTACAAGCTGATGTAGGGTTTAGCAGAATTTGGGGCTTATGTTAAGCTAACAATTAATTTTTAAGATTATCTTGAAAAGTAAAAAGATTGGTGGTAGCGGTTTGGTCATAAAAGTATTTTTTTTTTGGGCTTAGTTTTGTTCTTTATAGCGGTTTGGCAGTGAGAAAAACCCCAAATCCAGTTTTTAAGGAAAAGGTACAAAAGTACAAAAGTGACAGGTAGTGGTTTTGGTAAATTTTGTCATAGCGGTTTACAGTTTTTGTTGGTGGCGGTTTGATCAAACCACTGCCATAGCAGTTTACCAACAGGTTGTAATGGTTTGCCCCTTTCATGGCTTACCGAAACAAACCGATGCCCATTTTAAAACCTGGCTGCGGTTTGGTGTTAGCAGCGGTTTGTTGTGTGCCATGGCGGTTTGGAGATGGAGTTTTAGTGGTGGCGGTTTGGCAAACCGAGTCAACTCGGTATTTACCGAGTTGACCCAAATCAACTCAATGAGTCGCAACTGAGTCAGGTCAATTGAAAAGAAAATGAGACAAACTCGACAAAACCAATGAAACATCAAACATCAAACCATTCAACCTCTACAACATCAAACTTAAACAAATCATATCATCAACAAATCCACTATCCTAAATATCTCTTCGTCACAATTTTAACACAATCAAATCCCAAACTAACCTATATCCCATCGTCACAATATCAATTCCACAACTCCATCTCCTCCATATAACATGACTCGAACAAAAATAATAAATTGATCTCAGATTTTTGTGAGTACAAATGTAAAGTTTATGACCATGATAAAGATCACAGCATGAAAAAAAAACATCAACATTGATCTGTGGTAAGCATAGCCTTTTTAATATCCGAAAATCAAAAAAGATTTATAACAAATCTGTTATAATCATTCCTTTGTTTCATTTGTACTCATAAGAACAACCAAACGCCTACCTAAGACCCTTGCTAGGATCTTAAAGACTCAACCTTCTTGTTCATCATAGACTCACTTGTAAGATGAATAAAGGGTTTATGTTTTGATATTGGTGGTTATTTTGCTATGATTCTTTTATCATTGTAAAATTGATGAATGGGAAATTATTGTCCTCGATTGATCATGTTACCTGACTAAAGGTTGAGTGACAAGATAGGGGCGTTTGAGAAAGAGATTAGTGTTTGTATGACAAAATAATTAGGGTTTGGTATGCTTTTATATATCCCTAATTAACTCTATATATCATTTCAATATTTTTAAATCTGGACTCGATCATGGAGTTGACGTGGTTTTATCAACTGATGGACGAGTATCATTGTTGTAGGATTTGGCTTGTAATGTTTTATTGTTACAAGTTGAAGATGGTCTAGCGAGTTTATAGCTGATTGTTGTACAGTGAATAAAAATGAAGGGCCCAGCAAAGGGTTATTGAAAAATTGTTTGGGCCGTGTATATGGTGGGTCTCATAGGCCGAATTATTTTGTTAGTTTGACTATGTTTATGTTAATGGATTATGACGGGTAATAGAACATCATCACGTCGGGTAAAGTGCAATAGGCCGGGTTTTATTACTTGGACGGTCGTTTTTATGGTAATTTTTTTAGCCGATATCCGTTAACAATCACGAACAACAACACAACAGACACAATACATTACACTAAAAATGATCCTTATCAAAATTCACCTTTATTCATAATGGCTAGTATTGAATTTTAATGACTACGAAGTTCTTGTCCGATGTTATTTATTTAGGATTAAAGTAATATTCCACGGGGAGTGTACTTATTTCGTCTTCGATTTTCTCTACAACCAAGATGACTTGTTTGGGCATATATGGTTTGTGATGAAGACTTGATGTATCTAGTTATACCTGATGTAAGGAGTTATATTGTAGTACTCACGGGTTATAGTTATCACTTTAAGGAGTTACATTATAGTACTCAGTGTCTCACTTAGTTGAGGAGTTTTTGAAGAGATGTTGTATTTTTATATACTTTGGAGCGAGTATATGGTACTTAGAGATTTGCCTCCGCACCGTTCTTTGTCACACAGATAGTACAAGATTAAGTCATAAACTTGGGATTTTGCTTCATTCTCGGGTTCGTTATATTGGGTTGTCTCCATCAGTAGTCATCGGTATTAGCCTACAGAATAGATAAGGGGATTTAGATCAGGTTGATCAAGAGAGAATTGTTTTAGAGAGTATGATTCGGCATCTTCTCACAGAGTATTGATTATGCAATCACGGGTTATGAAGCTAAGTAAGCAGTTCTAGTTGGTATATGATGTACACATGAGTAGGATAATTCCTCAGTTAGTCATCATCCTAGAGAGAGAAATATGTACATCCGCGTACTTAGTTGTTTTTATGTTACCGTTTTGATGTTACAGTTTCGACTACATAGCGGGATAAATTGCTTCACTCGAGACTTAGTTGACTTTGGGGAAACAACTTAAATGGGTACATCCGGGACTTTGTTGACTTTGATGTTACCATTTTGACTACATAGAGGGATAAATTGCGTACACTTAGGACTTAGTTGACTTTGGTGTAGCAAGTCTTACCATGTCTTTCCGGGAGGGAGAAAAGTGTATTTTCGGGTCTTAAAATGATTCTGGTGCAATATTTTTGACTTCAGAAAAAGGATAAAGTGTGTACTTCGGTATAAAATGTACACATAAGTATGATGATAGCAAGTCATACAATGTCTTTTCGAGGACTTCAAAAAAGGGATAAAGTGTGTACTTCAAGACTAGAACGCTTCCTAAGTGAGACGATGTTGAAGATATCATCCCTCCAACAGTGTACCCTAATTGAGAAAGGAGGTCCTCAAGAAGACTTTTGCATTGATTCTTAATCATCTCAAAGGTGTCTTTTTCGGGATGGAGCTGAAGAAAAAAGACCTACTCATTTAGGAAGGGGAGGTAAAAACCTCAACTATAATACTACAAGCTGAAGAAATAAAGCTAAAGCATTCAAGTAGATCAAGGTCATTGAAGACAATCTCAAAGAATGATAGACTTCATTCTTATTATTTTGCTTTATTTTTTCTTGTAGGAAACAATGTAACCAATTCATGTGTGACACCATCTTGGAGGGAGATTGTTAGCCTTACTTTTTAGTAAAGCTGGCGTCTTACACGTGAATTGGACTAGCTATGGACACTGCGTGACACGCAGGAGTTATTATTGTATATGTGGTATAGTTAACTTTAGTATAGGCTAGCTCTATGAACATTCGCAATACTCGAGAAGAGCTACATAACTTTGCAGATGAAGTTCATCGTATGCTAACCGTCATCCGTCATGACATTGTCAAGCTCATCGCTTCTGTCGTTATTTCTTCGCATTTATTCTTTTTATTCCACAATTTATGTCTGGATGAGCATGAATTAGAAGGGAAGGGAAAACACACATGTTTACATATACCCTTTAACCAAACACTCTCAAGAACTCACATAGGTAATTCTTATTCACTAGAAACCACAAGATATACTTCTACTATACACTCAAACCTCATAACTATTATTCACTCTTATTAGTAGTCACTAGTTCTAGTGCATCCCCAAACCACCAAAGTGAAATGAAAAACCGATCCATCCTTACTACTACCAATCTTAAGTCATCCACCTAGTCATCTTTACAACAAGATTCACCATGTAACCATTCTCCATAAGTGAATTTCGTAATGAAATGAATCTCATCTTCATATCCTGACACACATAAGCATGTGTGTATATGTTGTCAAAAGTCAAATGAATTTCGTAATGAAATGCGTCACATCCTCATATCTCGATACTCATAAGCATATAGGCCTATGCTGTTAAAAGTCAAGTGAATTTCCTAATGAAATGCGTCTCATCCAATCATTTCTACTTTTTAGCAAGAGAAAAACACAAAGAAGATATTCAATCTTCAAGTGTTGTTGAGTCATCACAATGTCGTGTCTTTCATTTTTCATCCAATCATTTTTTAGCAAAGTGAAGAACAAAAAGAAGATATTCAATCTTTAAGTGTTGTTAAGTCATCACAATGTCAAGTCTTTCACTTCTCTTCCACCATTTTCATATTTTCACCTTTGTCCGTCAACATTAACAACCAACAAAACACCCAACAAACCTATTATCAACACCTTCCCTTTCCATTCACGCTCATCCTTCTTCTTTTATGTTTCCTCAACAAATCATCCTTATCATCAACATTTAGTTTGACCTAAAGTCTTACGATAATGTTTATCCTTAAACACCCCAAACATGAAAAGCATACATAATGCTTAACAAAGAAACCTTGAGGATTTAGGAATCTCACAATACAACCCTTAGTCTATTCAAATCTACATCATCATCTTGGTTAGATGATGATACCATAAGGAACGTGTTGATCACAATACGTTAATACTCCTTATCCAAATGACATCTTGGAAGAAGTCATTCTCATAATAATAGTGTGTCAATCAATAAACGAATTTTGTTCTCGTTTATTAAAGTCGGTATTATACCGAAGGGTGTTGGTCAAGTCTTAGTCATTAAGCATGTGTCGGTCGAACCTTATCATTGGTTCCTAAACATTCTCATGTCTTAAGTATACGTCGTGTGTCAAGGTTTTAATTTTTCTTTTAAATGTCATAGTTTAGAGTGCATATATCTAAGACATGCATGACTTGTTCCCCGTTAGTGTTTAGCTATATATATCTATCATCGTTATTATATATATGTGTATTTTTCTACTAATTTTTTCTTTTATAGCACACTTCCGTAGCTTGATTCCTTGGTGCCCCAAACAAGGGGGCATACACCGAGGGAGAGTTGCAACCGTTATGACATCTACACATATCTTGATATGTGTATTCCACCCCTATAATATTGCTCTTATATATATATATATATATATATATATATATATATATATATATATATATATATATATATATATATATATATATATATATATATATATATATATATATATATTATGTTGCACGAAACTAACCCTTGATGTAGGTTAAGAGTTTGCAACAAATTTGATCCATGGATCCGCTAGAGTCTATATACATGGAATGCAAGTGTCATAGGAGTGCAATGAGCTAAGGGGTGCTCGAGTGTCAAAGTAGATATCTTGGGATGATTAAACGGGGTTGATAGGAGCAAGACTTCACTGGGGATGATGCAAGCTCGCCTCTTTGGTTCATGGTTTGAAGTGTAGTATAAGTCTCGCCTAAGAGTCCACCTTTTTGCTTCGACAAAAGGGGGAGAAGAAGTGTAAACAAGTAACTTATACATTTTACTATGAGTTATAGTTTACATATTTTGTCATCATCAAAAAGGGGGAGATTGTTGGTAGAAATATTACGATATTTAATCTATACATTCTCTTCATGTTTTGGTGATGACAAACATGTAACTTATAACACATAACGTAAAGTGCTTAAGTTACTCATGATCACAAATCATCAATGTATTCATACGACAACATCTCTCGACGTCTCAAGTCTGCTTCAACGAAGTTTGCACCCGACGTAAATCACTTACGGTATGAATAAATAAATGTTTTATGCATTTTATGATTAAAGGAATTTTTATTCAACCTCACATTTATTATAAAAATGTCACAAACATTTTTATAACTTTTACAAAACATTTTTAGATTTAAAAGAAATATTTTATTCAAAATATATATTTTGAATTTAAATTTTCTACCTAAAAACGGCTAGAAATGTTTCAGAAAACACCTCCTTCGGAAAAGACAAAAAAAAGAGCGTCTGGCCTGGGCGGCCCCCTTAATTATAAGGGCGGTTCCCTTAATTATTAAAGGGACCGGCACCCTAATTAAGGGGACCGCCCAGACAAAAAGTCAACCTAGTTTGCCTATAAATACTGAACTATTCCTCACTGATTTTCTAACCTTTTGCACATTTTCTTTCTGTCCCAAATCAGTTTATACATCTCACACATATTCTAAAAACCTTTAATCATGTAATCATAAGCATTTGTTTTTAATTGATTCAAGCTTATTCCTCCAAGTGCAAGAGAAGAACTCTCGTTATCATCAAGATACGAAGTTATGTAATTTAGTTAGTGCATTCGTGACATGTCTTACATTCACAATGTATAGATCGAGTCTATGTATTCCAAACTTGTGTAATAGTTAGATCATGGTGATCATGTCGTGTATAGTTGTTAGATCGTGGTGATCATATGAAGTATAGTTAGATTGAGGTGATCTTAGTAAGTAGTGTTAGATTGGTGTGATCGTAGTAGTGTCTAGGTGAAGTGAAGTTGTGAAGTGAAGTGAAGTCGTGAAGTGAAGTGAAGTGAAAGTCGGGAATTGAGATTGAAGTTGGGAAGTGAAGAGAAGTTGGTGAAGTGAAGCAGTTATTAATCGTTGTGAAGTAGTGCGGTACATACAATATTGTGATAGATTGGTTCTATCTATGATTAGAACTCGATCCATTTTGCTTAGTGACGGAAATCGTGTAAGCTTAGTCTTGTACGGTTTCTCCGCCTAAAGGAGGCTTGTTTTTATTTTTAATTTTTGACTAATGAAAAGAAATCTGATTGGGTTACTCGGGGAGTAGAGTAAGGCGAAGCAGGTGCTTCGGGACCGAACCACTATAATTACGCGTTCGGTATGCTATTTCCGTTACCTTCGCCTTACATTTTTATTTACGCTATCACTTTACATTTATACTTTCATCATATCTATATGTGTGTGAATGGTTGCTTATATTGTTTGGATGATAATTGTGCCATAGATATAAGTTAATATTATGATTATGCTATAGTGAATATAAATGTTGTATACATGCTTTTCACATTGCGTCTAACTTGATCGGCAATTTGATACGAAACATTTTAAATTTTTAAATGGAAACGTATTCACCCCCCTCTACGATTTCCACACCAACTATTATCAAATAATAAAACTAACACAATAGGCGATAGACAATTATGTTGCCTAACTTAGCCAGTGTTCTTATTAGTTTATGCATAAAATCAGTTATTGCCTCTTGTGAAAAGTAATTTTGTTATACATTAGAGACGTTAAGTATCAAAGAAGTGTTGTTCAAATTAATACATTATAATCACGTGTTCCACAATGGATCACACTTTTTCTTTATTGCTTATGTGCATGATGGTCTTGTCTATTCAAAGGCTAAACAATGGGATAAGTCCCATCCAATGTGTTGGGAATTATTGATTTGATGATACAAAACGTGAAGAATGAAACAAGAAGGACTTAAACAAAGATATGAAATTCTACAAAAGATGGATGATTCTAAAAGATCTCCTTAAGAAGATAAATATTAAAGTTAGGAAGATTTACATTCCTAATACAATTATGTTTCCTTGTAAGTCTTATGGACTCTATTATATAAAAGATCCATAGACATTGTTTTAGGTGTGTCAGTTTGTGTAAACACCAGAAAAACGTGTGTGTATCCAAAGTGTAAAGATGTAAACGTCAGTTTGTGTAAACACCAGAAAAACGTGAAGAAAAACGTGTGTGTATCCAAATTGACCCTGTTAGGATGTAACCGTTCTATACTAATCATATAAAATTAGGGCTTGGAATGTAATGTACGAATGTAAAACCTTGTTTAATAATAATGATTCTTTGTTTGAATATTCTGCCTTTGTTATTATTAATCCTAGATTAGTTCTAAACAAACTAGAGCTTAAACGATCAATTCCTATCAGGTTGTATAGGTTCTATCAGGTGGTATCAGAGCCTGGTGGCTCATGATATCTAGGATCTCAAGGTTTTACTAATGTAAATTCTGTAAATTTAGGGTTTTTCAGCAATATCGGTTCCATAAGAAAGTATGTTATTTGGTTATATGATTAAAGGTTTATTGTTTGGGTTTC